>JAUZSX010005784.1:0-22214 GCA_034780655.1 Idiosepius hallami
GAGTTTAGAGAGAGTTTGGTAGGGGAAGAGAGAAATAGTAGAAGAGGAGTAAGGAGGTTAATAAACAATGTCTTTTATCATGATAGTAGTGACCTGGAGTCTCTTAGGTACATTCCTACAGATTAACAGACTAATATACAGCGAAAATTAAATATTAAAAACAATAACAATAAAACCAAAAAATCAGTCTTCATTACAATTTATTTTTTTATTTTTTCTAATTTAATTCATTTTCATTACTTTCATCATCTAATCAAATTGCCGTTTTGCAACCGGTATTTTTCCCAAGTTCCAATTCGTCCATTCCCTAAACTGAAAGAGGGCCCATTTTCCTTGATCGCGGCTAAAATGTTTCTTGTCTGATGGAACTGTTGTAGTGGCTACATTAAGATTATTTTCATAGCTTATCGAATGTTTTTTCTGCTTGTTCCAGTGATCCTGCCATCATAGAGGTCTCTTGTAACGTTAGAAAAGGTTTTTTGAGTAATCGTTGTCAAATTGATGAGGAAGAGATGCCACAAATAAATGCTTCCTGAATTTATTGTTTTTTGTTTTCTTCAACAGATACTGCTTTGCATAAAGGCGTAGATAGTTTGTGCGGATTGTTTTCTGTTTGTTATTAATCCGTGCTGATTGTATACAATGTTTTCTGGTTTAAAATAAGCAGCGTTTAAAGCTTTTGATGTACTGTTATAATCAGTAGTATCACTTATTATTTCAAATACAGTGGCTTATACGGTATTAATGCTAAAAATTTTTCGGGATTATTTTCAATTTCGCCATTCTTCATGGTGTGTATGTAGTTTTGGAAAGTTAGTTTCCAATGTTAGTTTATCCAAATTCGGAGAAGTAGGTTCCACGCCAGGGCGTAGTAGTTTGTCCATCATAAGTAGATAAAATTGAAATTAAAATAAATTGTAAAGAGGAATTTAAAAAAAAATGGTTTTATCTGCTTAAAAATACGCGTACTGATTTGTTAACAAGGAGTTAAATGAATAGCAGAATGCTGACATTAGTCCAAGGGAGATAATTCATACAGTTTAAATTATAACAAATGTCTTTCATTTTTAAGTTAAAATCAAGAATTTTGACTGCTTTGTTTAGGAGATGCGCTGATTATATTGACCAATCAGTGAGAGAATAGCTGTTGTGAACTGTCATACACAAACACACATTCTTGCTTTTATAGAAAGAAAGATTTAAAATATTTATAGATATATATTTTTAATGAAGGTTGTGTCAACAAATATTAAATAATTTATTTAACCCTAGTGAAAAAGATACAAAATGATTTTTTTTAATTTGTGCCTTTATTCCTTCCCATAACTAAATGAATAAATAATCTGTAAGTCCATTTTTGTGGATTACTGTTCTCATCTTTACAAAGTTGAGGACAACAGTCCACAAAAAAGGATATTTAGATAATGAAGCCTCATCTCAATGGATTAAAAAATAGACAAGAAATTAATAAATGAAACATGAAGTTAAAAATAATAACAGTATTCTATTAATATTATAAAGAAACTTTTTAACCTAAAAGCATAACAAATTTTATTCTGAGAATATTCAAATAATGAAACACTACCAAAGTTATAAGCAGAATATTATCTAAATAGCTTCCCAGGGAGTTTTTAAAAAGAATAAAAGCGACAAAAAAGATCAGCAGAACAATTGAAAATATAATAATCAGAATGAGAATCATGGCTTAAATAATCTAATAAGAAAACATAAGAATAAATTTTGAAACATGATTTTAAAAGTATTTATTGGTCAACCCAGTTTATAAAAAAACTTCATATGTTCATTCATATTTTTCGAGTTCAATCAAAAGATTGTTTGTAGTAATTGTCTATTGAATTCATTTCTAAAAATATTTGAGATTTCTGAAAAAAATTATTACTAATACAGAGAAATTTATTCATTAAAATAGTAACAAAAAATTATGTTTATATTTATGGATAATGTGAGCTTTTTGCTATATTTTGACTTTACAGATTAAATGATTTTGACTGTTTTTAACAATTTTTGATTATTCTTTGTGTAAAAACAAAAAATAGATTTCAATTAATTTTGTCATTATTTGTTATATTTTTTGTTTTGCCTGCATCATAATTAAATATCACCAGGAAATGATGCTTATGTTGTTCCCAGTTTTGGTTGGTTCATAATTAGACACTATCAGTGATTCACACACCTTTCATGGGTATTACGATTCATTCTTAATATTTAAATTCAAACAAAAAACTCAAGAAAATATGAAGGAATCAATTCTTTCCAAATATTGCATAAAGCACTGGTAATGTAAGTGCAAATGCACTGTATATAACAGTAACAGTCACAAGAGAATTTAATTTCAGTTTCTGTTCAATTTTGTAGTTGACATTTTGGAAAAGTTCATCAATTTCTGGTCCCACATAGAAAATATTTTCATTATCAAGATTTGTAGTATCTCGTTTCAGCAGCAACTTTTTAATTGATTCAATTTCAGAGTTGAGAAAAGTATTTTGATTCTTGACTGAAAGCAACAAATTGTCTGTTTTTTCTTCAAGTTTCTTTATATTGAGTGAACTTTTATCAGAAACCCAAGCTTTATTCAATGGTTCATTGTCAGTAGAAATCATAGGCAAACTTTTTACATCAAGAGCTTCTTTTAAATCTGAAACAAACGTTTCAGTTGAGCTTAATTGGTTTTTTAATGTATCCATTAATTTCTCTGTGATAGCTCTTTGTTTCTCACCATCATTGGTGGCTTCCTTGACAATTGTTCTCAATTCTCGCATCTTCAATTTATTGTTGATTGTTGTTCCAAGGATGCCTAAGAATGCCCCAATGATGGAACCAATCACAGACCAGTATTTCGTTCGTTCAGCTTGGGCACGTTCTTTTTCATGGCTTTCTCGCAAAGAAGTTGAAAGCACAGAAAAGCTCTCCCTTTCTTGTTTCTCCAAATGGCGCAAATCCTCTTCAATAGCTTTCTCATTACGGATGATGCTATGTTCTTCTGTAAGTAGTTTCAAGTATTTGTCATCAGTGCGGTTTGTTTTTTCTAACTCATTGTTAATCTGTTTCAAGTTCATCTGTATTGATAAAAGATGCTGGGTTTTTTCTCGTCGTTCATTTTGTACATCAAGGAAGCATTTCTCAGACTATAAGAAAAACAAAAACAAATGAAATAGTTAATTTCTAGCAAACATACAAGTAATGCCCAAATTTTCTTTTATTCACTAAATGTAACTAAAAATGATATCCCTATAGATTGAAAACAGATGTTTTTAAAGCATTTCCATTTTTTCTCCAAAATTTTAATATTAATTAAAAAAAAACAAACATCCTATTTCAAACATTTTTGCCACAATATCAAGTTTAGTGCATAATTATAACTGAATAGTTGTTTGGTCTTTTTTCAGTAATACATATATTTGGAGTGCAATTAACTTTTACAACAACGATAATATTTTGGCAGATAGATTTATCGACCCTAAATATTGACTTAACAGATTTACTGAGAGGTGTATGGATTAAAAAAAAAAAAACTGCCCGAAAACCTTTAAAAAACAAATAGAATGTTTCTTATTGAATTTCAAAGTTTGCAATAGTTTTGTGAAAATTAAATAAAATTTTGTGATTTTTAGGTCTTTAAAATTCTGGTTATTTGTTAAATTTTAATAATGTTCTGTAATTACAGAAAAAAAAGTAATTTAATTAATCATGTTGACAATATTTGAGATTTTTTTAGTCCTGTTTCATCACTAGAATAACCATGTGATTAATTTTTAATCGGTGATTATGGATTCTTAGTCCTGTTTAGTCGCTAGTGGGTTTGAGAGTAGGTAGGTCAGGTCACTCTACTTGTCCTTGTTGAACTTGTTTACTTTTTATTCTAAAATTGCAACTAAAAAATGTTTAGAAAAACGATTTAATTGTTTATATTGATAATTTTATATCTAATCTTCATCATTTTTGTCTGGTCAGTATTTGTTTTAATGTTTTAGTGTCACCTTTGAAATGTTAATCTTACCTCAATAACCTTATTTTGTGCTGATTTAACTTCTGTTAAACCAACGAAGTCTTCATAAGCTTGTAACCAAACTCCAGCTTTTTTTTCAAGCCAAGCCATATTCGGACGAGAAAAACTATTAATTTTTGAAAAATCTGTAAATGTCCTTCTGGTGTGATTGCTGAAAAACTTTGTCGAAACATTTTTTAACTTTCCAAACCGACAGTAAAAACAATGAGCCGCCGCCATGTTTTAATAAGACAAAATCGTTGTTCCGGAATTAGAGTTATCTACCCTCCTCCTGCTAAACTTGGTTAGTGCTCTCTGCTCACCACCACACCAACACCAACCATCACCAAGTATATATATTATCAATTATATAACAGAAAAAAGATTAATGTAAGAAAAAAAAAATGCGTTTGTGATAATATATTTGAAACGCCATCATTTTTACAAGTTAACGCCCAGAAATGGTTTCTTCACTTAATTAGAAACTGGAGGTAGGTACCCCCACACAGGAGTTGACCATTTTGTTGTTAAAGACGAATAACAACTTGATGAGTCACTTTTTTATGGTGTCGTCACTCCCCGTAATTTGTACTAAAAACTGCCGATATTTTGGCAGTTTTGTACTAATTGTAACCTCAAAGAACAAAGGGAAAAAATAATCGGGTATTTCTCAAATATAGTTCTTAACTTTTTTAGGGTTACATTTTAGCTCTACACCGTCCACGAGTGTTACTGCTATTTTTTTTTCATTACCCGTACGTCGGCTTTACGCACATTTAATTATTATTTATTTATTTGCTATATTTATTAAATCTTTTTCTTTCGCGACATTTTAATTGATTATTCTTTATTCATTTGTTTTATTTTATTTAGATCTGTACGTTATGAGAACAATAACAATATTGTGAAATTGAAAGGAGATGGGATGGGATAAGGACCCTTACTAATTTAATGGAATTCCAAAAAAATGGTGGATGTTTGCACGCATTATTAAACGCATCAACATGTAAATCAAATTTTGATAATTTGTTCGTTAAATTTATTTACATTGCCACGCTCGCACAATAACGAAACCAAATCCAAAATCAACACGCGTCATGGCGCTAGGCAAAATAACCCTTCCAAATAGACCGTACTTGAGAAATACCCGATTATAAGTACTATGGCTGCCTAAAACAACTTGTTCTTGTTTCAGTGTAAATGGAACAAGTATATAAGAGATAATTTGGCAGATGTGTATTTTATTTTCCAATAGATCTGAGATTTCCAGAAACAGCGCACCCGCACACCGACAGGGAGAGAGCAAGAGCACTAGCACCGACCGCACACCACACCAGTCTGCACATAAAAATACAAATACTTTTCAATGACTTTTTTATTTTACAAAAGAAAGAAGTACAAGCATTAATATATATATATACATATATATATATATATATATATATAATAAACTTTTTAAAGCCGTGAACGTTTGGTTTTTATATTATATTATATTATATTATATTATATTATATATATATATTTATATATATATATATATATATATAATTTAAAGCTTGTACTTATTTATTTGTCAAAAAACAATTTTTTAGTTAATGGAATTGAATTATACACACAAACGCGCACACATACACACACATATATATATATGTGTGTGTGTGTGTGTGTGTGTATAATTCAATTCCATTAACTAAAAAAATGTTTTTGGCAAATTATCAAAGATATTAAATAATGAAATTGAAACAAAATGACTTATTTTTCAAAGATAGTTTTTTAATGAACTAAAAGCGATATATTTTGAAAATAAAAACAATAAAATTATTTAAAAATTTAGTTTTGAAATTATTTCTCCTTATCTTTTGTGGGGAACAAATTTGCCATTTTTTTTTTTGTCTCGCACAGGGGAATCAGCTTTACGCGTAGAGAATTGCAGTAAACACGGGAATGTAGAATAGAGATTTCTCGTTCATACGTGAAACTCTTAGCATGTAGAAAGAGCGACAGCTGCTAGAGACGAGGGGGGTGTCTGTGGCCATTTTATTCATGGCAACTGACGCCTTCTTACTACATCTTGGGGCGATTATCTCCCTTAGATCCAAATGCACTGTTATCTCCCTTTGAAGTTACTAACGCGTCGTTAGTTATCTACCTTAGAACACCATGTCAACTGATTGTGCAATCACTGCAACAACAACATATCGAGTTTACTTCGCCTATAAAAACGAAATCAGACCTAGTTTCATCGTAAGTCCAAGTTTTAAAGTCAGGCAGCAGCCACACACACACCAACCAGTGACCATCAGACAAAATCTTTATCTTTTCGGTGAAAATTTGCGGAAAACGAAGTAAGTCTTTTATTTATCAAAAAGTTTTTTCTTATTAGTTTTTAAAAATCATTGTTTAAAAAACTTCCTTTGAAAATAAAACAATGTAGTAGAAAAAAAAAAAGAATATTAAGACAAAACACATAACTTCTTATTGGTTTTTTTTTTTGTTTGTTTTTTTTTTTCCAAAAACGGATTATTTTTGTTCGAAACGGACAAAAAGTTGTTCTTTTTTTTCTCTTTTGTGCTGATTATTCTATTGGATAATTTTACGAGAAAAATCACGTAAAATTATAAAATTAAGGAGTAAAACCAAAAGAAAAACCACCAATTACTTAAAATAGTTAAAGTCTAGAAATGAAGAGAGTACACGACACGACACGGTCACGCATATAGAAAAAAAAAACCCAAAAAAACATTCTATTTATTTAGTGTTCATCATCACGATCAAGAAAAAAATTGGTGGGATGGTTGTAAGGTACTGTTAGAGTAGAGTAGGTAATAATCACGCATGATAACACACGGGCAAGCAAGCACTCCAGCCCAGCAGCAGTCTCAAAATTTTTTAGTCATTTTTTTCACCCCTCCCAGCACGAAACCGAGAATACAAAACTCTTTTTTTTTGTTTTCAGTGAGTTGAGTTGATTATTTTCTTTAGTGAGTTTACTTCTAAAATAAACAAAGATTTTTGAAAAATTACTTAAAAAGAGTTTTTACAAAGTGCGCAAACTCGTGATCGAGCAGCCTAAACGTAAAATCAATGAAATTTAAAGATATTTTTAAATTTAATGTGAAATTTATGCTCTTCCTTTAACGCAAAAAAGCCTATTTAGACATTAATCTACCAGATTACCCCCATCCCCCCCCAAAAAAAAATTGGGGAATATACGATAAAGTATTCAAGTTTAGCATTATAAAATTAAAACATTTTTTAAAAAACATGAATTTTTTTTAGTTTATTTTAGTACCAATCGTTCATTTGCAGTAAGTAGAGTTTGAAGGATCTATTATTATTTGTTTAAGGATAGGTATTGAAAACTTTAAACTTTGTTTTTGCATAATTTGCCAGTCATTTATTTTAGAAGAAAACTCAATCCGGTTAACCCTTTTGACCCTAATGGGCCGATGTATCGGCCTAAGAAATCTAAGGCAAAAATAGACACTCCAAAATTTCAACCCTAGTATGGTCCTTTAGTAGAACAGCTCTGAGTGACTAGCTGTTAATTTTGTAAAGTCAGGGCCCAAAGATTAAGGCCGAAATATTAGTGTTAGTGTGTCTTCTTTTGCCTTAAATTGCCAGGGCCAATATATTGGATCTTTAGGGTTTAAAGGGTTAAAACCTGAATTAGTTTTTTTATGTCATTCCTAGTTTGGCTTCAAAATAAAGCCAGGTTTCAGATGTTTTCCTCTGCACAACCTTCTGGTTAATCCTTTTTCTTTTTACTTGCCAAAATTATCACAAAGTTTCAAATGCAAGTCACATAGAAAAAAGATCTTATGATTTTCTGTACATTTTGGTAGAAAATTGATTCCAATAAATGAAAAAAATTAGAATTAACTTTTTTTTTCTTTGTCTTTTTTTAAAAGGTGTTATTTTCAGAAATAAATGTTCTGAAAAAAAGTCAAAAATGGATTCGCTTGTTTCAAAGATGACAGTTGATGAAATTGCTCAACTTAAGGATCTTTATCCAAAACACTGTCGTGTGATGCAATCAGTTGGAGATTTTGCTTATGTCATTAATCTACAGTTGCCCATGCAAAATATCCGATTGAAATTCCAATTGACAGGTTGGTTCCTTTTTTATGAAGTTAGTCATTTTTAAATTTGCCTTGTGAACCTCATTTTTATTAGATAAATATTATCAAGCAGCAACCTAGCACCATTTGCATATCAGAAGCAGACAACACAAATAATATTTTTGAATATCAAATAACTATCTCTCTTCATTCATTGATTAAACAGTTTTTTCCTTTTTTGTCTGTTTCATATAGCTTTTGACTTTTTTTATATACTTAGAGTAACTAAAACATGATTCATATCATTATGTGATTGTTTTAATCTGTGTAGATTGTATCAGGTATCTAATCTTAATCTGATCCTTACTAAGTATTCTTTGAACATCCTCAAATGATACATTTTTATTAAAATTTAAGAAATAGATTTAAAATATATTTATTAATAAAAAATAGTAAACTGAAATTTTTAGTATTATTTTTCAGAATCCTTGAGATTAGGTATGATAAATTTTACAAGTATTATTCAGACTATTGTCCTCATTCTTATTCTGTGTTTCACTACGTTTTGATCAAATTACCCTTCAGTCTTCCTCAGGTGTCCTAAATGGGATCGTATTATTTTTAGATCTATCTTCTTTTAAATAAGCATAAAGTATAATATGAGTATAAATAGATAGTATCGTGATATTAGGAAAAAAATTGATTAAAAAGAAATATATTTACAAATATAATATTGCAAGAAAAACACAAATACATTTTAAAAAATGTGGAATACGTTGAGAAATAAATTATACAAGAAGAACATAAAAACACATTCAAACATGTTAGGGAGAAAGGCTGACTGAAAAAGAAATGTCTGATGACAAAAACAAATTCTCTGTTAAAAAAATAAAAATAAAACCAAAACTAAATTTCAAAAGAATATCTAAATACAATATGAGATAATTTAGGACAAGACAGACTAAAAGCTAATATGATTGAAACAGAGTGACACAAAGAGTGTTGAGTATGAGGACAATAGTCTGAATAATACTTTTAGAATAAAATTTCACTTTTTGCTAAAATAACTGTTTCCACTTCTTATTAACCATCCTAACAATAGAAAGATCTTCTCACTCATTCTCTGATCCTTGTCTCTAACCAAAGTTAATATATGTTCATTGAATAAACATTAAATCAAATTTGTTTCTTTTTATTTTTAGAATTTTATCCTGAAGCTATTCCTTGTATCCTGATTATGTCACCAGATTTGTCACCTGACTTCCTGGATCTGCTAGAGAGTTTCCTGATATCAAAAGCCAAGCAATCAAAAGGGAAACCAATGATTTGTGATCTTGTGAATGAAACCATTTCATGGCTGCAAACAAACTCCTTTAATCAAAACATTGAAAAGAAAAACAATAAAAAGTCAAAGGCAAAAAATAAAATAAAATGTGAATCTAAAAACCAAATTATGGAGGAACATTCTAGCAAGAAAGCATCAATGAGAACAGCGATTGATGTTATTTCTCGTATCTTGTGGGATGAAAATCTACCAACGGAAGAATTCTGGGTTGGTTATTTAGATAGATTCAGTGGCATTCAAGAAAAACCATTCTCTGCTTTCTCCTGGGAAGACATAGCTTCTGTAGACTACCACACCTTGGCAATACCCAAACACAGAATTTGCTATTTCAAATATAAGACTGTCAAAATATGGGATAAAGCACAACGACTTGATTTAGTATTTGGATCAACAGGAGCCACGACTAATCTTGCTGATGTAATTGCAAATTGTAATATATCAAACCTTGAAGACCAAAGTTTTGAAAATGTCATCTGTCAAGGCCTTGTTGATAAAAGTATTGATGACACTCTGAATACTAAAGCTGATTTCTTCATTACAATACGAATAAAAGATGAGATAGTGAGGCAACGAGTTGCTAAACTGCAATATTCCATAATCCAAGAGGAGCCAACTTATAAAGACTGTTTTATCCATCCAAGCTTGCTCCATGTGACTCTCTGTGCTCTCTGCTTAAAAACCACTGATAACATTGCCACTGCTGTTCAAATTTTTAAAAACTGTAAACAAGAACTATCAGATCTTATTAGCTTTGCTTGTCCTCTTACTATCATTGATGTTAGACACTTTTCAAATCGGGTTCTCTATGCTAGTATAGAGGCTGCACCACAATTTTTACAACTTGTAGACTTTTTAAAATCTCTATTTCAGAACCAAGGTTTTCTTCATATTGATTGTCATGAAACATTTCAACCTCACATGACACTATTTAAGCTAAGCAAGGCTGTTATGCATCAAGATAATTATGAGACAATTAACAATTGGATTTGTGAACGATATAGTGGTTTCAGGTTTGGTGAGCAAAACCTTGACAATGTCCATTTGTGTGCAATGGAAAATACCAGACAGGAAGATGGATTTTATTTGTGTCCTGCCAGCTTAGATTTATAACTTATTAATAATATCATTAGTTATGTACAGTACTAGAATTATTACCCGGCTTTGCCCGGAGACTTGCCACTGAGATAATTATGAAAGCCTATTATTATCTAGGAAGACACTTAATGTTTTTTTTATACTAAACTTTATACTATGCTAAATTTATTTCTAACCCTTTTTCACGTTAAATTCATTTTTAATGGTTTTTATACTAAATTTATTTCTGAAACTTTTTTATATTGAATTAATTTCTAATGCTTTTCTTTTAGGTAGTTAACGAAGCCTATTGAATAGAAAGAATGTACCATACATTTGCAAATTTTAGTCTGGTTTAAATTTATATTTTGTCTTTTGGTTAATTCGATTGCCAGTTATCTACCCTTCATTCATTCCATTTTTTACACAACCCAAAAACGCATCGATCTTCAACATAAATACCAAAAAGACTATATAACATTTTGTTAATTTAAAAAAAAAAAATGAGGAATTTGAATGAAAGAGCATAGAATTTTAATATTCAAGGCTTTATAATGAGTTAATAAAATATAAGTAAATGGTTATTAAACTGAATAGACAATGGTTATATTTTACTATCTTCAATCAATATAACTTGTACTTATTCAATATTTAACTTGTGTTACTAGTGATAAAATCTTATTATAATTCAGTCATCTATACATATCAGGCTGCATTGTAAAAAGTAATTCTTAATGATATTTTACTGATCATTAAGAGTGATATTTTGAAAAAAATTGTTAATAAGATCATAAGTTTTTCCAAAGCAAAATTTGGTTGTATTAATTGATTTATTTCAATCTTAACCCAGAAATAATGAAAGAAAAGTGAAAGAAACAATGAAATAATGTTATAAAAATTGGTTCAAATTGTTGATTCTAATTATTTTTCATCAACAATAGATTGGAGAAATGGGTCAATATTCAGGATGTGGCTGGCAAAAGCCAAATAAATATTGGGGAGTTAGTAAAATTAATTAATCTTTGATATTTATTTTTGTTTCTTTAATAAGAAAAAAATCTATAGTTTATTTATAAAATTCATATTGTGAAAAAAAAGTGAATTACCACATATGTATCAAATGTATATCTGAATCTATCAAAAATGTTTTAATAAATTAGCAAATTTTGTTGAATATTGTACCCTTTTATTTTTTATGCCTTTAATACATGTACAAAATACAATAGCACAGGACTGCATATTTTTATGTAATATTGTTATTTTACGTTATCAACAGAATATAAAACTCTAAAATGCTAAATTAAAATACTGTTTATTTTACTCTCTCCACTTTCAAGTCTAGCTTGCAGTAAATATTTATCTAGTTATAAACAGACATCCTATTAAGCTTTTGGCACTTACCATTGGTTTCGTTAGTGTCATAGTTCTCACCCATTCACTTTCAAAGCTCCTTTATGATCATAATTTTTCTCCTCATTTGCTCTAATAAAAACTTATAAATTTTCTAAAATGAATCAATATCTTTGAAACTCATTCTAAAAACTAAACCATTTAGAAAAACAAACTTTTATTATTCTCAACTAAATCAGTTACACGTTAATTTGCCAAATATCTAATTAGAAAACCTAAGAATATGTTTAGAGTTCATTATGTAGAGAGCAATATGGCGTCTTTCATCAAACTTGGACCAATCTTAATTCCAAAATAAAACTTACCAATGTCTCCTTAGGGGTGTTTGGGTAAGTACAATACATTAAAAAAAAATTGATGTGCACCTATAACTTCAGAACAAGAACCATATATTGTATTCTAAAACTCAAGAACAAAATGTTTTGAATAGTTAATTTATTGTAAAAAAAAAAACAATGACAATTTCATAATAAAATAGATTTAATTGTTCATTTCATTGGAATTCGCATTTGAAAATATTATCTTTGTAAATAAACCAATAAAAGGTGCACAGTGACTTTCTGAATTAAGTTAATAATAAAAATAGAAATCAGAGAACAATACTAGGTTCTAGAATTTTTGCTCTTAGAAAGAAACTTTTTGAATAAAAAATTTTGAACAAACTTTAATCCTAATGAATCCTTGTTTGGTGGTTTCCTTTAAATGAAATTTATAAGTTTTTTTTTTATTGAGTAGAATCATATGAAAGATAATTCTCTCAGTAGTTTAATCAATAGGGAAACTTAAAAATACTGTGATTAACTTAAAAATATTTAATATAATTAAATAAAAGGGTGAAATAAAATCAATACTTATTAGTATAAGAAAAATCATTTCCAACCCTTTCAATGTTTTTCATAAAAAAAAATCCACAAACTTGGTTGAAAAGTAGTAAGATGAGAATAAAGAAGTGGAAAATGGTCTGAATAATGGTTGTAAAATTTATCATGCTTCATCTCAAGGATTCCAAAAATAACAAACATAGCATTATTTTCATGAATTACATCAACAATATAAACCCTGGTAGTTATTAATGGTGCAGATTTTGTATTTAGCATTATGTAATACTTATAGTTTAGTTTTCTGTGCTGAATTTATTTTAGATCTAATTCATTTAGAACAATTATGAATTGATTTATCCACCAAATAATCGGTTAGGAACATTATTCACCTGAATCTGAAATTGATAAATATTGAAGAATTCCAGAAATATCTTAATTCTGGTACAGAGTTGCTTTTAGTTATTTTGAACTCATTGTCAGAGAGCATAAGTAGTGCTTGATCAAATTATAGCTTAATATTCCACAAGACTCATTTCCTGCTTTTTTTTTTTACTCCTTACTAAATGTATGATAGAGTAAGACTTAAAAATGGTTGATGAATATTCCCATTAAAACTCAATTGTATTGAAAACTGAGATTAAGTGGGAATAAATAGACCAAAAAACATCATAAAATTTCTATTAGTTTTTTTTTCCCAATATTTTATCATTATTACGGATCCATTAAATGCTAACACATTGGAATTGTCTCTTCACAATCCAGCACTTTTTTTAATAATTAGTATATCATAATAATTTTTTTTTTAAATATTTCAATCCTTTTATATTGTGTTTAGGTCAAAAGTTTTTAATCATGGTGTCAAATAAACTATAATTTTTTCAAAAATTTCATAATTATTCATGTATTCAATGATTCCAAATTTTCGAAGCATAATTTGTTTAAAGTACAAGAAATAGTCAAGAATAAATGAGTCTATTCTTTTTATAGTTTTGCGGGAAAATAAATGCTAACTAAAAAAATTAGATGAGGTTTCTTTATGAGTCTGAAAAATATTTTTTATTAAGCCCTCAACTAATTTTGCTAAGTTAAGGACTACAAAAATAAAAAGTCCATTGTTTACTATTGTTAAACTTTTGCTCTTAAATCCATTTGTTATAATAGATTAAATTCCATTTGGTTTAGCAGGATATTCATTCTGTTGTAAGCTATTTTATCTTATTAGATTTGCATATGTACTTTTTCCTGTGGGTATTGATGTACAAATAGATGTATCAAGATCTAGTTCTAAAGCTATAATTCATAAGGATGCAATAAAAGTGTTTGCTTTAATTTTTTATGGTTCAATAACATATACTCCTTCTGTAAATCATTTCAGAAAGTTTTAAATGCTTTATTAAAAATGGTAAATCATCAACAATATTTACATAGCTGTAGAATTTTAGTTATCAGAGGATTGGTTGTTTAGATCTAGATCTTATTTTTTCTGAATGCATGTGTCATTGGTAAAAACTAGTAAAATACATGTGGCACGAGAAAGAGAGGAATTTTAACATAATAACAATTATTTTTCAGAAAAGATATATATATTTGTCTAAAGACCGCTTGGGCAAGAATTGACAGTGACCAAGGGCTACCAACTGTGTTTTAGCTTAACTGCTCTATATTATGGATTAATTAGAAAATATAGGAATATAATCAAGCAAAATAGAAATAAACTTTAAGCTGAGAAGAAAAGGTTTTAAGATTAAAAGAGCAAAACAAGAACCTCATAATTCAAAACAAAAATTAGTTTTTAGACCATTATTCTTATTTTTATTGTTATCTTCACAATGTTTTGGCTGATGTAAGCTCTGGCCTTCTCCAGATAATTCTTGTCAAACTTGGTAATCTTCATGCTATAGCAGATTCAGTTCAAAATTCTATGAAGTCTCCTGATTATGAAATAAAGGTTTCAAAGTTCAGCCCACATCACTCGAATGGAGAATGACTGAAACATTGTGAAAAATGACAAAATGATAATCACAGTTCAAAACCATCAAGGTATCAGTTCTTGTCGCATAGATTCCACCAAAAAATGTATTCTCTAATCTATCATAATCTTTTGGGTTACAGATTTTGTTTATTTCTCCAATAACTACTTTTTGAATACAGGAATACTAACCCATTATCTAAGAAATACTGAAATTTTGCTACATTTTTAATTTTGAGTAGATTAAAAAAATAAATCATATATTTAACTGATTGGTAAGTTTTTTTAGTATGCACATACTAAATAAAGTCTATTTTTTTTTTAATTGTAAATTCAATAAGAAATTTTAATTGTATTGAATTTTAAAATTTATTCAATAAAATTTTTCTAAATAAAAATGGGGAAATAAAGTGAAAAATACTGTGTTTTTTAATTCAATAAAAATTTCACTGAAAAAAAGAAAATTATACTAAACTGAAAAATGAAGGGCAGAGATTTTATTTAAGTCAACTGATAAAAATTTTCTTTTGGTTTAGATTCATTTGATATCATTTAATAGATAAAAAAACACAACTTTTGTTAGAAGTAAAGGATAAAAGGAAAACAGTCATTATTTATGACAAACTCTATAAAAGAAAATTCAATAACATTAAAACAAAAACATTATCAGAAATAACATGAATAAGAATGTTGTTTTAGCTCTTTATCCTCTTCAAAACTGCTAAAAACAAATTATTTTTATCACTGTGGAGGAAATAACAATACAAACTTTTTTTCACATTAATGTAGAAACCTCAGTTTATCTTACTTGTAAATCTAACTTTAAAATTTCTTGAAAGTATTTTGTCTTTTAAAGGATTTATGAATTCTATTTTTTGGATTTATGTGTACACATATTTCCATTTGATAGGGAGACACTCAGTTGCATTTTATAATTTCAGTAAAAGAAAGAAGCAAAAGCAAAATAACATAAGTATGGAGATAAAAAAGAAAAGAAAAAGTGATTATTTGTTGATCAAAAAAGAGAACTACTTATCTTGAAATCTAAATTATCATGCCAGATTAATTTTCTAATATAAAAAATTCTGATGATTTTTTTGTAAAATGATATAAAAAAATTATTTGGATTTTATATTTTGGTTTCATTAACTACAATTTATTTAGACCATTTTCTTTTGTTGATCTAAGATTAAAAAAAAAGAAGTTTACTAGACAATCATTATCTGTTTTAAACAAAATCTACAAATAAAAAATCAGTTAAAAACTGAAAATAAAAAGTATATGATTTATAGTTGATTAAACTTAAATTCTAATTCTTATCTATCTTCAACCAAAACCTTAAAGTTACAACTGAAAGAAAGTAAAGTTTTATCATCAAAAACATTTTACTGTTGTAAATTAATAGCAATTCTATATATCATCAAAATTTTGGATTTTTAAAGATGACTGACTAAAACAGGACTTAGAAAATTAAGTTTTAGCTAAAAAGTTGGGAATTAGAAAGAGCCAAATACAATAAACAGTTTCATAATTCATTCTTATTATATATTCTATTTTCTTACGCCAGAAATTGGATGGAAAATGACTTGATTGAAAAAAAGAAAGAATTGTTATCCTATTAATTAATATTGTTAAATTATAGATAAAAGAAAAGGGAACAAAATTTATAGTCTTTCAATAAAATTTTCAGTCTATATAAATGGTTTATTTTATTAAAACTCTAGAAATTTGTTAGGTCTGATCTTCACTAACATCTTGTTAACTTCTTTGACTCTGGAATGTAAAATTTTATATTTACTAAGATAGATTCAAGGAAATCAAAGAATTTTTCACTTTAAAGCAAATTTACAGACAGGCAACAATATTAAATCAAAAGATGAGAGAAGGTCTCTATCAATTTTTGATCCTCTAATTCCATTTTAAAAACTTACAAAGAAATATATGCTAAAATACACAAATATCAAAACATGAATGCCATATTTATTGAGGTTGCTACATTAATGAGAGTTAATAAATTTGGTAGGAATCATCTGAAATACAAATATCACCAGTATACATTTCAGATCTTGCTTTGAACAAAATAACAAAAAACAGACATTATGAATAAATAATAGGCACATATATCTTCAAACTAATTTTTATGAATAATGTAGTAATTATTATCATTATATAGTTTTCATTTTTACAAAAGAAATAAAAATATTCCTTGTTTTTTTTTTGGACTGGATATTCAAAACAAAATAGAAGATAAATTTGTCCAAGAAAGAAAAAAAAATGAATTTAGATATAATTAATCATATCTAACAAACAATTGATATCATATATAATGCACTTATGTTTATGAAAAAACTTAGGTTTATGAAAAAAGTTAAATTTATTCAAAATGCTTTCTATTGTAAGCTTGTTCAACCAAAAGTTTAAATGAAAATTAGTACTTTTATCTAGATAGATTCCATATAATGATAATATATTCTGCTCCTTTTTGCTATCAATTCTGGATCTAATAGATAGGTCAATTGTCCCTTTAGCAGAAATTTATAGATCATCTTCAGGGTTATTTATATTCATTGTTTGAGATCATATATATATATATATGAGTTTTGTTAATTCAAGTTTGAAAAAATTATTTTAGCATTTTTTTACATGTAAGATTTTGTTTGCACACATTTATGATAATTATAGTCAATGTATTTTGTCACAAATTCTTATGACAAGTTTATTGTTCAATGCATTTTTTCTTAAATTTAATGTTTAAGTGGGGGCTTTGTTTGAGATGTATATCATTTTTCTTTTGAACATGTATAACATTTCTTTGTTTATTAGTTAATTGATGTTTATTCATCTAGCCTGTAGGGTTGTGGTAAGTAATATTCAGTAGAACAGAATAATTGTAAAAGTCTAGAGGTACTTATTCCTAAAACAAATTGAAGGACGTGATATGGATATTGGTAACCTGAGCATTTTATAAAAGAGACATTGAACTTTACATAAAGCCTTTTGACCAAGGAAAAATTGTTTTGAAATTTGGAATCCTATAAATAAAAATGCCTTCAAGTGTGTTAGAAATGTCAGTTGTCTGTCACTACAAATTAAAACAATAATCATACATGAATCATTTGAAAAAACTTGGTTTGGTCTGCTATTTAAATTTACCATGAATTTAGTTCATCAAAGCAGAAATAAATTGCTGTTTGGTCTGTTATTATTAATTAATTACACATTGATAAGTACAAATCTATAACAAAAAAATTAGTTTCATATTAAATCTAAATTGTTGACAGGTTTTCTTCTAAAATTGAATTTAATGCAAATCACTAAAATTGAGTAATATATTGAATCAGGTGAAATACTATTACTCACTCGTTTTAATTGGTATATAAGCCAAAATATTTAATTATTTAGAAATATTTGGAATAGATTTGGAAGATAGTGAATATGTGTGATAATAATAAAAAGTTATATATATTATAATAGCTGAGTAGAATGAATGCTAAGGTGTCCAGATTTATTCTAAAACAAATAAATTGATCACATAATTGTTGAATATATCAAAATTATAGTTAAGAAAAACAAAAGAAACAATTTAAATGCCAATAAATTAATTATTAATATCTTCAAAAATTAAAATTGGCATTCAAATTATTTTTCAGAATTTCAATTAAAAAAATCAAGAGCAACATTGTATATAGAGATTCAAATTTTAAAAATTTTGAAAATAGATTTATTTAAATAATCATGATTGAAATAGTTTATGATAAAATAAAAAAAAGATTAACCTAAAAGAACATTTCAAATTAAATTTTGGAATTCCCAATAATAGTGTAAATTATGGTAAATTTTCTAATGAATAAAAACAAGAATAAAAAAAATACATCTTTTTTAATGAATAATAATAAATAAAATAATAAATGATATCAATAAATAATGGTTATAATAAGTGTGTTTCACTTGTTATTTAAATATACATTTTCCAAAGGCCAAAAATATCAAATCAAATAAGTGGATGTTTTTTCCACATGAATAAGAAAAAATAAATATAGTGGTTTGGGAGTTATTATTTCAACCCCTGCCCCCCCTCCAAGAAAAAAATGGAAACACATAAAAAAAAACATTCAGAGAAGATAAAAAAAAAATCAAATTAAAAATCCAAATGATTATTAAAAATAATGGATGCTTTTCAGGTGCAAGTATGTTCATAATTCTCTCAAAATGCAAAACCCAACAATAATAAAGGTTGTGCTGATTGATAGAAGAAGGTAGGTATTGTGCTTTAAATACTGCTGAAGTAGGTGATTACTTAAACCATATAAAAACTAATATCTTAAGTTAATACTTAAGCTTCATGTTAAACTACAATTAAAAAAAAGTAAAATTAATCTTGGTTACTGCCAATTAATTTCAAGATAAAAAAGGTGAAATTATCTTTTCTTTGGAAATTCAAAATATATGAAAAGGGTAGTTGTGTGTGGGAGTCAGTAACCCACAACTTAAATATTTTAACAAACAAATTTTCTCAATTTGCTTGGAGATTCAGTTGAGTAAATGGCACTATTACTGTTGTTGTTACCTACAACTACAGCATAAGTCGTATCATTTATTGCTAATCAATTTTATTGAATATGACTTATTTTGGATCTAATCAAAAACCAAGACTAAATGTCTTAAAAAAACTGAAAGATCAGGTTTGCAGGAGTTTTTCTACTACAAAGCAATTGTTTAATTTATGACTCAGATGATTGAAGCACCATTAATGAAACTAGAGTGGAAAAATAAAAAAATAAGGATTTGTTAAATTTTCTATGTTAACAATTGTTTAACAAAACTGAAATAAAAACAAATACAATCCCACAGTGAGACCAAAAGAATACTGGAAAAAGATTAAATGGGAGAGAGAGAGAGAGAGAGAGAGAGAAAGAGAAAAAGAGATGGCTGCTTTGGTGCAATTAAGGAAAATGCTTTGTAGCATTTTTAGGATTCTTTTCTTTTTAAATTGCCAAAATTGCCAAAGTAACTTTTAAAAGAAAAGTTATTATACCATAAGTTTATCTTTTTTGCATATAGTAAATGACATCATTTTTTTTCGACCTGAATATGCAAGATTATTTTATTGTTCACATTGTATATTTGCTTCCTTTGAAAATGAAACAATATATTTTCCATCAATCAGTTCTGCTTATTTGTGTGCATATAACTTTTTTATATCCTCTTCTTCCTTTAAAAAAATCAATGTACAAATTCTCTCTTCCTTCCTTTAATCATAAGTAAAAGAGAAATAAAACAACATTAAAACTTTAAATATTTCTTATCTGCATTATTTTTAAAGGTACCAATTCAACCAATCTATAAGTTTATCTTTATTTTTTTAAATTTTGAGATTTTCAGAAGAGTATATAGAAAAAAAAGACTTATGAGAAATATCTACAAGATCTTTACCCTTATGATTTAGTTTGTCTTTTCAAGGAGTGCTCCTCTATTGGATTATATATATATATATATATATAACACATATATATATATGTATGTATGTGTGTTTAGCATACAGGATATAAAATCCAATTTAATTTTGTAAAGGACTGAATTGGAAAGTAATATAATGTGAATAGCACATCAACAGAACTTTTCATGAGATGAATTATTTGCATTTGTTGCATCTCTGTTTATGTTCAATAAAACTGATTTCATTTTGTCTAAATCTTAACAAAAGAAATCTTCATGAAATCAAATCAACACCGATACCTTATAAGAATAATTATAACAAAAAGATCTGTGAAGAACATCTCTTTCCAAATGCCACTTTCACACACACACACACACACACACACACACACAACCACATACACACACACAAAGAAATTCTCTTGTTACATGTAGTGTATTATAGGTTTTGTTGTTTTTACTGAAAAAAAATTAGTGCCCTATAATCTCATACAGGTTTATAGCTTATGGTCATTATTTTGAGACAGTTCAGTTTTATAGTTTGAATAAACTAGTACATTAAGTTATTGTATTTGACTCCTAAATCTCATAGAGATGGTCATTTTGGCCCAGCCTCAAAAACATGACATACTTCACAAACCCAGAAGTTATAAAATAAAACTTATTAACTCATTATTTAAACTGATTAAAGCATATCAACTGAACATTGGTGTCGAAAGACAGGAGCTAAAAGCACTTACAGAAATTAAAGCAGAAACAGCAACACAATACTTTGTCTGTTTGTCTCTCTATACATACATATATACATACATACATATATATGTATGCATATAAATGCATACATATATGTATATAAACCCATATGCACAAATTCTATCAGCACAGCCACATTCAAACATGTGTATTCATGTAGACATACACACTTAGCCTTTCATACAGTCATATGCTCAAATTATAATGGTTTTTATCTTCTTTTTGTTTTTCCAACAGAAAGCCTTCCCCACTTCTGTAACCTCTGAACAAGCTGCTTACTGACTGGAGGGATAGGGCAGGAGTCACGAATATGTAGAATACCTTTCTGGATGAAATTGTATGTGTTGGTCAGAGTCCGTGGGTATTGCATATTGAACACCCAATATGCTGAAAAGAGGGCTGCAAATGCAATAGTAAATTCTTCAAATTCCTGTACAATCTGTTCCTCTGCAACAAGAAAAAACTCATCACTGCGAAAGATTGGACCTTTTGACAACAGCATAGGCACAATCCTTCCTTTAGGGTCAGGGACTTCCTGGCAGCCAATTTCATACACCATCTCTGTAAGATTCTCACGCATTAGAAGTGGTAGCAAACAGAGAGCAGTGACCATATCCCAGTACTGCCGTAGAGCGACATTCTCTTCTTTTAATTCACTGGCTTGTTGTAGAATAGCATGGGAACCAGAACAGTTTCTTGCCAGCTCAATGATACCATTGGCATACTTGACACAATATTCTTGGATGGTATGGTCAATATCTAGGTCAGTAACACGTTGAAACTCAACAAGCAACTCCTTATCCATGAATAGGTGAGGATATGTTTCCTTTATCATTGCGATAGTTGGAGCCTCAATTGTTATGAATGAACGTCGAACATCAAAGGTATCTTCCATATACAGACGAATTTCTTCAGGTGATTTGCTTTCAATGTTGTCCTTTGAGGATGAAGACTTCATTTTTTTTTCGTTTGGGTAGTCATCATTCTGGTCGGTAAGGTTGAGGTCTTGAGAGACACTAGTTGAAGGGGTGATGTTTTCAATACTAGAAGATTTCCGTTTGCCTCGTTGTGACATCATGGAAGGACTGAGGATGGGATATTCAATATTTTCACCTTGGAATTTAGCTGCAACAGAAAGAAAAAACAAAATCTTAATTACAATAATTTACATCAATTATACTAAATCTATTTGTACTAGATCTATCTACATGTCTCAAACTTTTCTTTAGCATCTTTAGAACCATAATGTAAAATTAATTTTATATTATAGATTTGAATTCAAAGCAAGGCAATTCCAATGTCTAAGTATCTAACCAATTGCAAACAGCAGCTGGTATAT
>JAUZSX010005892.1:0-22210 GCA_034780655.1 Idiosepius hallami
AAATTCCCATTGCATCCGCATGGGCCTAAAATGGATTAAAAACACCCCAAAATAACAGTTTTTGCCTCATAACTTTTTATCCATCCATTAGATTGCGAAGGAAATTGTCCCAAATGTAAATTCAGTATTTCTAAACGTGACAAAATTCTGGTTCGCGTCCCCTGAGGCTTTTTGGTGTTTATTTAACGTTTCTGTCCAGTGTCAGAAGTAGTACTGTCTGTCTACTTTGTTCCTATGTTTTTTCGTTGTCACTGAATACAATTTCCCGGGCAATTTTCTAGATTTTTCTGTAGTTGTATGATTATGATAGACAGTAAAAATCTTATTTACCTTCCATCCTTGTAAGTACATTCCTTTTATGTCGTGTTGTCCCTTTATGTTCTTTTTCTTCAATCGTAGTCGTCGGTGGCAAAGGAGCATTTTTGGGTCGAGGGGCCGGAACAGGTCCACGTGTTTTGGGGGGAGTTTCGACATCAGACTTTGATTTAGTCTCATTTTTCTTTTTACCGGTGACTAACGACTGATATTGGGCTAAATTGTTCAGGGGTTTGACATTAGGAAAGGGAACGGGTACATTTCCTAATGTAAGGACTTTCAACGCGTTAAAATTCGAAGAATCAAATTTTAATTCTTCGTCAACTTCTTCTTCTAGTGATTTTTCCGCCATGCTAGCCAAAAATCTTACAAAGCTAGCCAAGCATTTTTGATTTGCTAGTAAGATTTACGTATTTAAAGCTATTATAAAGGAAAAAATGTTGGATTCAATTTGAGAGTGAAAAAAATTTGCCTGTAAAAAGTTTAAGAAAGCGTTTATTTATGAATTCAATGTAAAATGCAAAAATGTAATCGGAAAAATGGAAAAACCCCATTACAGAATTTGTCAATCTACACCTTAAAAACTTTTTTCGCTCATGGATTGATTACCCTTCGTGAAACGAAATTCAATATTTACATACTATTTTTTAAACAGTCAAAGGGTGTGCAATATTTACTTAACTTTTCAACCAATTACGGGCTGAATTGCTGCTATTTTAGAATTTAATGTTAAACGTTAAAATGAATAAATTCGAAATTCTCCGGTCGGTACTCCTTGCTTAACTTCTTTAGATCAAATACGAAAGCAAATCTATAATTAGTTGATTTGAATTGCATGTTTTGTTGCCACGGTGATATATACTAACAAAAAAGGTGGGATAAAAAGGAAGAAATAAGAAATAGGATTTTTTTTCGCTGAGGAATAGAGCAAAAACGAATGACAGAATAATTTGTAAAATGGCACCTCCATTGAGAGAAAAGAAAAGTAAAAGTGTTATTGCTTCTTCTTCGCCTGAAACAACCACGGCAGAGGAAGATATTAAACATGAAGAACTTACAGAGAAGGAAACTATTTTAAATAAACAGTTAAGTATAAAAGTTGCTTAATTTTTAAACGTGGATGTTGTATTGTTGTAATAAAAGTGAAAGATGTCTGAAACGTAAAGTAAGCTTTCTTCAATTTATACTAAATATAGTTTACAAAGCATAAGAATTATGTCTATTTATTTTTTTCCTAATGCAGTCTGATCTGAATTAATGAAACGAATAATCACTGATTTATTTCTATATTGAAGAAAGTTCTCATTGTCTGTTTATGTGATGAAAAGGTTCATACTTATGTGAGGTTTAAGTTATTAACTATCATAAACTTAAAGTAGTAGGGCACTAGGGCAGTGAAGGTGGAGGGCATTCATTGGTAAAAGCTCGGGCTCTGGCAAGACCATCATAGTGGGTCTTGGCTCTGGCTGGCTGGAATTGTTGTGCACGTGGTGCGGCACGCCACCAACGCACAAGTTCAAATCCTAGTCAAAATCCATTGCGCTAAACGTGACGGCGGTCACTCGTGGTCGAGTATGACTATGACTGTCCTCCGTCATGGTTCTTTGGTTCAGAAGTCCAATTGAGCCACGTTGACCGCCATACCAAATATATAAATATCAACTATCGTGGAATTTACAAGGGTTCTACTAGTTAGCTTTAACAAGAACGACAACAATTTAAACTCATGTTTCAACTTCCCGGTGCTTATCCAGAACTTCCACAATTATGCAAATCAACTGATAATACGAATAATAATTTTTTAATGTCTAGCATATTGAATATTTTTTTTTACAGTTTGGAACAAGTTACAGAAGAACTTGAAAAGTGTAAACTCAGAGTTTCTGAACTGTATCCTTTTGTTTTTCTTTATCCTTTCACGATTTTTCCATCACCCACAGTGCCATGCTTTGCCACGTAGTGTCCCCAACGCAAAATAGGCCCCTTTACCCTAAAAAAGGCAACTTGCACCCCCACAACATACTATAGGCTTCGATCAAAGTCTATAGATACATACATATACAGAAATATATATATAGAGAGAAAGACAGAGAGATGTAGAGAGACAGATTACAACATATAAATGTGATAATAATTTTCTAGTTAATCCTATTTAATGTGAAGCCAAAGAACCCTGTGGCCCCTTCGTAATTGTGGGGTTTATGGGGCCCTAAGCCGGCCCTGATCACTCATTATCCGCTTATTTTTTATGCTATTATTTAGAATAAATATAAAAATAATAATGAAGTTTAATAGTGATAGAAACTTGTTTAGATTTTGTCTTGTTTGGATAGTATTATTTTTGGCCTAATCTCTGGTATTTAGATAGAGGGTCACTCATATAAACTACAAGTTTCTATTATTTTCTGAGTAATTTTCTTCTTTATTGAGTTTGTAGGAGTGACTCTCTGTCTAAATTCCAGATAATTAGGCCAAAAACAATACTACCCCAACAAGAGAATAACTTCAGCCCTTTCTTGTTCCTTCTCCTAAACCTCAATTTCAGTCCAAGAACTACTTTCTATTTCTCTTTCCCTCCCACTCCTTCCTCTCTGTCTGACCAATCCCTGACCTGCTAGCAAACAAGGCTATTTGGATACTCTCCAAGATCTCAGACCAACAACACATGTATTGCTAGCAGACATTTTTCCTGAAACATGAGGTACTCTACTTTGTACTAATAAAAAAAAAAATTTATTTTAAACGTTAATATTTATTGCAAGTGCGTTATCCCAGAGGGTACTGGCTAGCCTGCCTTTGTTGCATTGCTGTGTTTAGCCACTTAACTCTTTATTCAATCCACAGGGGTAGAATGTTCTTGTTCTATTAACCATAACAAGGTATAATTGTTAAGTCTTGTAATGTATTTTTATTGGTCTCCCAATTTATTGTAGAGGGACTATTGCTTTTAGTTGTGTGCATCCATGCATCTGGACTATTGCCAGATAACCGTCCATTACTTTTTTATGAAATTTTGCCACAGGTTGTATTTTTAGATGTAGATGTGCATAGTAAAAAAAAATATTTTTTAAGAAAATTCTCGTTGCATCCCCAGAGGCCTAAAATGAATCAATTGTTTTTTTTTTGCTATTTCTGTAGCATACTTGTTTTTACAAGAAAGAGTTACTAGCCCTATGCTCAACCCAAAACCTGGAAGACCTTTTTTGGGGGCTTTGGTAAACAGTGTTGCCCTTTACCTAGATGAGATACTCTCCCGAGTTAATGAGCCCCATCTACCCGAGGTGGCTAGAGGTAGACAGAACGATTTTGATTTGGATTTGGCGGCTTGTTGGAGCATTGGTAAAATATATATGTTTAGATGCTATAATGTTCCTTGATATAACACCCAAAAAATTATGAACATTTCCAGACTTTGGTTCTTTTCATTTTTCATGTTATTTTATTTTAAATTCTTTTTCCCTTTTTGAATCAAATAATTTCTTGACTTTTACAAAAGACAAAATTTCAATAAATGGTTGGAAGATGAAGCAGTTAAAACTCGAATTGAAAGTGTAAGTCAAAATTATTGGATTTCGCATAGCATTTTTATTCTAAATTGTTTTTATACCTAAACAATATTATTATTATATAAAGCAATGTAACCAGTGGTGGAGTTCAAATTTTTTAAGAAACGCTTCTAAGAAAACAGATTGTATATATATATATGTATATATATAAATATTTTATAAACTGTTATGGTAATAAGAATAAAGAATCTATTATAATGTAGCATGGCCCACTAATATATATATATTAGTAGGCCATGAATGTAGTTATAGAATTTTTAAAATATCCAACTATTCTAAGTATGAATTTATTAGTAATTATTTTGCTAATATTCAATTTTTTTAGTGTCAGATTCTGTCATAATAATATAAACATTCACTAGATTTGACCTCTATCATTAAATATTAAATTTAGACTTAGATCAAGATCTAGCCCTAGATCAAGAGTCTACCTTGTGATTCAATGAGGTTCTTTTCATCTCTTTCAGCATGAATATATCAACTACATGGGCAAAAAGACCGATAAAAGACAAATGGCTGTGATTTCCTTAAGTGATCATAATCGAGAAATTATCAGCCAAATTCGAGAAGAAAAGAAAGAACTGGAAGAAGAATATGAGGACAAAAAAAAAGGTTGGAACCAAAATTGAAAATTAGATATACCATCAAATGAATGCCAATACATGAATAGACTTATATAATAACTAAAAGTGATACAATGATATTTTTCAAATACAATAAGAAGGTCGACACGGCCAAGTGGATAGGCAGTTGAACTTTTGAATTTTAATATGTGGGATTGAATCCTAATCATTCTATTTGCATTTACCATTGGACTAATAGCCTTGTGAAAGTTATGAATCTCCACATTCTCTCCAGCTATTGGTTAAATAGCACACAGTGTGTTTTTAAAAAAAACTGGTGATTACAAAACAACGTTTATCAAATATGATTGTTCTTGGCATTAAATGACCAAAAAAGGTTGATATATTGTTAAACAAACACAATATAAAATCATTGATAACAGGGGTTGACTGAGAGTGTTATGCACCCTTGGGCAGAAACTACAATGGTCCTTCTCCGACCATTTCTTACTGTTAGGCCTCATGTTAAGGCTGTGCAGCGTGCATATTGTCTTAACTATGGCCAGTAGTCAGCTACTGTCATTAGACACACATTATAATTTGCAGGCAAAGCAGAGTGACATGAGTAATAATTCATGTATTGAAGTGTATAACAAGGACATTCTTTTGCAGTGTCTTATATATTATTCAAAGAATTTGAGAACATACATAAAAATAGTTATTCTTAGCATTAAATGGCCAAAAAATTGATAAGCTATTAAAAAAACAATTAAACTCAATTAAATTGATTATATAAAATATGTGTTTATTCATGAGTTAAAAACAAGATATATTAAAACTTTATATGTACACAAATATTTGTTTCTCTGGGAAATCCTCTGGGAGTAGTTGATGAAAGCTTATACTTTGAAACCCTTAGTCAGGATTTCCAAAAAGTCACTTGAAAGCCTGAAGATTTTCAAATAAAGGGTTCAAAATGCAAGAACTTGTCCGAAATGGCCCAAATTTTTTGCAAAAGTTGATTATGTCAGATAAAGTCCATTTTCATTTGAATGGATCTGTTGACAAACAAAATTATAGATTTTTGGGCTCTGAAAATCCAAGAGCAATTCATCAATTCTTCAGTGACTTTTTGGACACCTTTTACATAGGTTCTAATCCAAGCCAAATTGTTTTTGTTCTTTTTTTAATAGTAATTTATATTTCTGCCCAGCAAGTTTTTTGCATTGTCATTCATCTTAGTGTAAATTTCTATTGTGATAATTTGTCAAAACCCAAAGTGGATCTGTCTCCTGAAGTTTTTCTTTTATTTCTTTTCAGATCTGGAAATAATTCTTCTAGGAAAGAGACATGTCTTGGAGAAAACCAAAGTACAAATGAACGAATTGAATGCATGCAAAGTAAAGAATATCAAATATTTTCTTTCTTTTCTCTTAAACATAAAGTTGTTTTATCAAATTTTATAATATACTATTTTGATTTACACATGTACATTACAAAGTAGACAAAGTTAATACGGTCAAGTGGCATTAGAGACACCAGTTCCCGTCAGATCACCAAAGTTAAGCAACATCAAGCCTGGTTTGTAGTAAGATGGGTGACCATTTAAGAAAAAAAGGTACTGTCTTGCGCCAGGGCGGGAAATACCCAGGTTAGTGTCTGGGGGTGCAGTTAAACCACTGGGTTGATGTAATCTTTGGTTAAACAGGCATCTATACATGCGGCTGGGGACCGTTTGTGAAGTTCAAATTCCCATGAGACTCAACACTGAATCATGTGTGTTCAGTGGTTGAGCTGGCTAAACCTGCATGGGTTAGTATGTCGATACACACACACTCTCAAAGTTTAAATAAAAATAATACAATGTTGCTGGAGTCATGTTAGCCAAAGTAAGTTAAAATTAATTAAAAATAAAAATAAAATATTTTTACACTATCTAAATCATGCAATCAAGTCGCATTGGAAACACTGGTTCCCATCAGATCACTGAAGGTAAGCAACATAGAGCTTAGTCAGTAGTGAGATGAGTGACCATTGAAGTATACCAGGTACCATATCT
This sequence comes from Idiosepius hallami, assembly GCA_034780655.1. NCBI lineage: Eukaryota > Metazoa > Mollusca > Cephalopoda > Idiosepiidae > Idiosepius > Idiosepius hallami. The sequence goes on from JAUZSX010005892.1 coordinate 6,504, forward strand.
TGCACCAGGGTGGAAATACCATAGCTAGAGCTGGGCTTAGCCACATAGCGGCCCCGACGCAAAATGCACCTTGCGGCCCCTTTACCTTAAAAAAAGCAACTTGCACACCCACAACATACTATAGCTTCAATCAAAGTCTACATATACAAATATAGAGAGAAAGACAGATCAAGAGGGAGATGGATTGATTGATGTATACAAGGTGATCCCCCCCAAAATGGGCCCCAACTCTATTTAGGCCTTGTTTATTAGTGTTTTGTTCAAATAAAATTGAATTTTGGTCATGACTAGTTTATTATATTCAAAACATCACATAAAAACACTAGGGTCTTTGGCCTTTTTTTCTCCGTTCTACAGCATATTTTCTAGATGGCCTCCATTTAGCTCCGTGCATTTCTTGAGGTGCAGCACGAAATTGTCAATGAGGTTCTTACAAACTGAATTTGTAATGGTTCTCATTTCCTCCCTTAGCATCCTTGAGTTCCGTAATGGTTCTGGGTTTCCCTGCGTAGACTTCGTGCTCAAGATAGAATCAAAGAAAAAAGTCTAGGGGGCTTAGGTCCAGGCTATGGGGTGCTTACTCAAAATCAATCTTGAGACTGATCACTCAGCCTCCAAAGTTCTTTTTCAGCCAATCTTGGTACAGGTTTGTGGTGTGAGAACTTGCTCTGTCTTGCTGGAACCAGAACTTGCTCATGAGTAACGGGTAAAGGATATGAAGCTCACTTTTGAAGGTTTTGAGGACCTACACATAACGTTCTTTCAATATATAAGTGTAATTATGATTTTCTAGTTAATCTTAATTATTAATTATTGTGTTAATTTTTTGCATTACAAAAGATTTGCGAAGCCAATGAACAATGCCGTACTTAGCTACTTAACGGTCCTGTCACAGAATGCACCTATAAGTTGCCTCTCCCTAAACATACCAGAGCCTTCAACTATATATATTCATACAAATACAAATATATATGTATATATAGAGAGAGACAGGTGGAAAGAAAGATGGATTGATAGATGTATATTTTAAGTTTGATAATGATATTTTCTAATTAATCCTAACAATGAATTATTTTAGTCATTTTTTGGCATTACAATCTGTGAAGCCAAGAAGTCTTATAGCCCTTAGGGGGCTTGCGGCTCCCCCTCCCCGCAATTGTGGTGTCTGCGGGGGCCCTAAACATGGCTCTTCCAATAATCCTTGCGGCCTCTAGGGAGCTTGCGGGCCCCTCTGAAGTTGCTGGGGTTCTAAACATGACCATAGCATTAAGCTCTGGTCTTCCAGGTTGGGAGTTAGAACAAACCTTTTAAAAGGGAAGGTTATAGAAACTGCATTTGCATTTTATATCAGGTCCTTCGAGAAGAACAATTGAACGAGATTTTTGATCTTGAAGACGAAGTGGTCCAAACGAGGAATTCACACGCCAAAACTATTCAGACACTCAAAGAAAATTTTCTGAGGGACAAAGAAAAGTTTCGTCAAGATGCTGAAATGAAGATTCGGAAATTGCAACAAGAGGCCAACAAAGTAAGTTGGAACTGTCAATAAAAGCATTAAGGCAGGTGTAGCTGTTGATTTTATTTTTATTTTTCATTTTTATTTCCATTGTCATTTTTATTATCATTATTATTATTTTTTATTCTATTATTATTTTTGTTTTTATTAATATTATTATTAGTAGTATTATAATTTTTTATTATTATTGTTCTTATTATTTCTATTGTTATTTATTATTATTTATTATTATTCTTATTGTTCTTATTAATTTTATTGTTATTTTTTATTATTTTTATTATTATTATTGTTATTTTTTTAGGCTAACAAAGTAAGTCTGAATTATCAAAGAAGCATTGCCACATGTTATTTTTATATCTATTGTTATTTTTTCATCATAATTATTATTGATATTATTTTTATTGTTATTCTTTTTATTGCTATTATTTTATTATTATTATTTTTATTGTTCTTCCTATTTTTTTTAATTATTTTATTGGTCCCCCCACCCTGATTTATCAGAGAGGGACTATTGTTTTGTCAGTACAGTGCATCCGTCCCATCTGTCTGGACTACTGCCAGATAACTGTCCATTAATTTTTTCTGAAATTTTGCCACAATTTGTATTTTTATATGTAGATGTGCTTAGTATAAAAAAAGGAGGGACAAAAACAGCCCAAAATGGCCAAAAAATGACACTTTTTGCCCCATTACTTTTGATCCATCCATTATATTTTTCTGAAACTTGTGCAAAATGTGGAGGGAATTGTCCCAAAAGTAAATTCAGTATTTCTGAACATAACAAAATTCTGGTTTGCATTCTTCAGGGCTTTTTGGGGGATAAAAACACTCCTTTTGGGGCCTATTTAACATTTCTGTTCAAAATATCATTATGTATGCCTTTTTTTATGCCCCATTCACTGTGCACTTGTTATTATTTTCATATTCATTGTTATTATTATTATTAATTTGATGAAATATCTGTGGATTTTAACTTTTTCTTTCTAAATTACAGGAAGCTTTACGTTGTCTGGCTGATTATACTCAGGACATTAAGAGTGAGAACTCTAAACTTCGCAAGCAATTATTGGATTTACTGCAGAAGAATCATTCTTTGTTAATGCACCAGAGGAAATTGGAAACTCAACAACAGGAATTGATACAAGAACAACAATATGCAGCAGATTTGAAGAAAATACGAGGAAAAAAACTAAAAGATGCTCAGAAAGAAAAAGGTCAAAAGTGTGGCCATAGTTATCCTGAGTTTGGAATTAAATGTCTACCTATATGTTTGAAAGAATAAGAACTAGAATTCAACTATTTTCATGTAACAACTAACTTGGATCAATATCCTCATTTTGGTTATTACAGATACATCTTAGTTATCAAAATATTTTTGTCTGTGTATATGTGTTGCAATTTAATTATTATTATTATTAATAATAATAAAAATAATAATAATGATGATTGAATAATATTTTAGTTTTTGTATAATTCAATGTTCAATTCATTTATCATTAGTTATCAAAATGTTTTTGTCTGTGTTGCAATTTTATAATAATAATTATTATTATTAATTTAATAATATTTTAATTTTAGTGTAATACAATGTTCAATTCCAAGTCAATTCTAATTTTTAAGTACAAAACGAAAAAAAAACAAGAAAAGGTAAAATAAAATAATGCATCAAAAATTAAAAAAAATACATTTGTCCACAAAGAAAATTAAATATTAATCTCCACAATCAAAACACCTAAACATAGAACCCATCACACAAAAATCCTAAAATATTCATACTTTACTGCATTCCAATACTTACACAAATTTACATGAGCAAGCTTGTCGCCCATTTTTTTCTCCGTATTTGTATTTGAACAAAATCATTTTCCATAAACTACATGACAATGTACATTTAATGCTCTAAAATCTAGATAGCAGTCAAATAAAAATATATTTTAACTAATTTATATCTTAATATTGAGAATTTTGTTTTGCAATTCTATCATCATCGTATCACACAGTGATGTGCGTGGTGTAACAATTGGTTTCCTCAAAAGGAGTAGCAGGCGCATTGCTTGCAGGTTTGTTACTTGCCCTAGTACAGTACCTGGTATTCTTAAATGGTCACCCATCTAACTAGTGACCATGCTCAACGTAACTTAACTTTGTTGATCTGACGGGAAACGGGGTCTTTAATGTGACCATACAATTCTATAATCACATTCTTGGACTTCCACATAATTTGAATATACAATATCATATTGTTGAAATTCTTTTTGTCTTTTGAACAGAAAAATGTGAAGATAATGAATAAATAAAGGTGTGTATGGGGTTCCGAACCCATATTCAACAATGTTCTCCTGACAATCAAGTGGGTGAAACCTGGTTTAGAACTTCTTGTAAAATTGACCTAAACCTCATTTGAAGGATTCTGAAAAAAAATTTCATAAATTATAAATTAAAAAAAACAAACTATATTTAAAATTTAATAACCAAATAATGAGAAACAAACAGCTATAAATGAAATACTCCACAAAAAAAACCTTTCAGAAGCTATTTATTTATTTTTTTTATTTTTGTTTTTTTTTTTTGATAATTTACAATAACAAAAAATTAATCAAAAAAGAATTTTTTTTCTCTTTGATAATTTACAATAACAAAAATGAATCAAATAAGCAATGTTTTTTCTTTTTTCTTTTTTTTGATAATTTTTCAATAACAAAAAAAAGGAATCAAATATACAAAAACTGCAGAGTTGTCCATTATTAAAATAAAATATCCGAAGAGAAAACTGATTTTTTATGTAAATTTTTAGGTAGAATTTTTTTTTTCTTATGTATATCATCAAATTAAGGTCAGAAAAAACAAAAGCCAGAGTTTCTACAGTTCCAGGTGAGCATTGTCTGATGATAGTGGTTTCAATCCTACCCAAGCAGGCCAGGGGGTTAGTTGGTCAAAACGTGGTGCAACAAACAAGTATGAAAGACAGTGATTACTGTATTAAGGTTTCATGACTCAGTTTTCTTATCCAAGGTCACAGTTAATCTCCTGGCGAAGGCTTGGGGATTAGTTGACCGAAATGTGATGTAAGAACAACAACAAAAGATGAGGACTATGGTCCGAAAGAAAATTAATACATAGATAAGTAAAGAAACTAAAATTTCTTTTAATAAATTCTCGCATCAAATTACCGAAAAGGTTTGGTAAGCTGTAAAACAAATCAATCAATTAATAACTGTAAACAAAGTTTCATTTGAAAAAATAACAAAATTGAGGTAGTTTATATTAACTTGGTCAAGCACAAACCCAATTTAGACACAAGGCCATTTTTATGTGCTCATAATATCCTTGGGCTTTTTGCAGAATGGAGGTAGTTATTGTACTTGGTTTTTCTTTTGGGGAAATTTTTGTCTTAAACCACTTTAAGCAAAAACAATAATTTTAAGAAAAAAAATTGGTAATTTTTTAACCTGAAATTTATTTGTTAAACTTTTATTATCAAAGTTGATAAAATAGTCTAAGTAAAACAAAACAAAAAAATCAATAAAAACATGCGGTATATTTAAGTGAATTTAGTAAAAATCAAAAGTTATGAAAATATGCAAATAAACTGTGTAAAGACATATAATAGTTTTATAATAAATAATTAAAATTATAATATTAATAATAGCATATAATAGTTTTATTCATAATCAAGGACAAAAATATTTATAAAGTTTAAATTGCATCTGGTATAATTTCTGATTGTTGAATTTAAGAAAAACCAATCGTCAATAAATGAATATATCTATTATTAGGTTTAAATATTAAATATTACTGGCAATATTTCTCAGGTTTGCCTGGGGTCGCAGCTAGTTTTTAGACTGAATACCCCATGTGTCAAATTTCAAGTCTCTTGATCAAAATTCAGCAAAGTAATTTGAGGGTTTGTAGCCATGAAACTTTTGAACAATTATTTCAAATTTTCAAGTGTGTAAAAATTTGTTTAAAATTGGAACCTTCCTTTTAGAAACTTTTTTTCAATAGTTATTTGGATATTTCAAAACCATGCTTATTTACAAAAACTCTCAAACACATGAAGTTCAACAGTGTGAATTTTTAAGAAAATCGGCCCAGCCGTTATGGAATCCATAAAGAACAAATTTAGACAGACACACACACACACACACACAAAGTTCCATTAATATATAGGTTTAGATACAAGGGGCGTTCCAAAAGTAATGCCTCCTATTTTTCTATTCTGCTTGAATGGATTAGAGGGGAATGCAAATTGCACTGCATTCATGGCTCAAAAGTTTCAATCCTTCTGTTGCAGATGTTGATGGTGTGAAACACTAAGAAATCAACCCAGTCATGGATGTGCATCTGAAGCAGAGATACCTCATTCAATTCCAACTTAGGAAATTGGTTTGTTCCTCAATATGTTCCTCTAATATAAAGACTCAGAGTGACTACTTGATAATTTTGATAAGTTAGGGTTCAAAGGATAAATACTGGTTCTGTTGCTATGTTAGAATTATCTGAAACCAACTTTATGTAGACAAAGATATACTGTAGGAACAAACAAAATATGTAAATGCATAACAGGTATAAAATAATAAAGCCATTTTTAATATTAGGTTAGTTTTGTGACACTGTATTGTGTTACTTTTGCATTTGGGGCTTTTGTAATAACATAAGTTTGATTTTCATTTATAAATGCCATCTAGAGCAGGTGAATAAAAAATGTTGAGAACTATTAGTTTTTAGACATGAGTAATAATCCTTTTCCCCTAAAAAAACTAAGTCCCTACCCTAACATACTAGAGCCGTCGTTCAAACATACACAAATATATATATAGAGAGAAAGAGAGATGGATTGATAGGTGAGTATTTCAAGTGTGATAATGATTTTCTGGTTAATTCCAATTATAAATTTGGTAATTTTTTAATTACTGAAGATCTGTGAAGCCAATGAGTTTTGCGACCCCTGGGGAATTAGTGAAAAACGTGATTTGATGGACAACAACTATGGAGGGCAGTAATTACTTAGGATACGGTTAAAAGACTTAGCATACCTATTCAAAGATATCCTGAGGTGAACTTGGCCAAAACATAGTGAGAAAAAAATGATAAACTAACAAGATGAGGACAAAAGTTCTGCAATGGTCTGAGGTGAATTTTTCCGAAACATAGTAAGAAAAGAAAAGCATCATAAACTAAAAAGATGACAACAAAAGTCCTCAATAAAATTGATATTCAGATTAAGAAGCCTCATCTCAAAAATAAACATAGTATTAGTTTTTATAAACACTTTTATATTGTACAAATATGGACGAAAAAAAAAAGGATTTTCTCTACTACACACAAAGTATATCAGAATAGTTCTAGAACTCACATCACAAAAAGCTAATTTTAATTAAAAAAAAAATCACACTAAGATTTTTTTTCCCTACAAAGTAATTCCTGTGGAATCAAATGCCTTTTCTAATCCTTTTCGGCTGTGCAAGCAAGCATTTTAGATTAATTTTTCTGGTATTCTCTACAGTTCCATCCTCATCATTACCCTTTTAATAATATCCTGTGTCTTCAAAACAACTTCCTTTGTTGACTTTAACTTGAAGAAAAATAAAAAGCGAAATATAAAAGGAGGTTGCTTTTGCATGACAAACTTCTTAGCCACAAACTCTCAAAAGCTCAGGCTATTGTGAGCAAGCAGACCCATTACCTTGTTGGAGCATACATCAGCTATCCTGCCACAACCAGGGTTGGATTTAGACTATTAAAGATTCTTCTTTTGTAAGGCTCCCTTATTTTGAAAGATTTCTCTCTAATAAACATAACATACTTAATACTTTCATACTTAATGTTAAAAATATGAGCACACTAAATTGTCTGCCTTTTGTTACTCTCCTCATTCATGGGTTGCAAAATTTTATTTAAAAAATCTAATTAAAGCAATTTTGCTTTTAATTTTAGTTTATTGTATTAAACAGCCATTAAAATTCTCATAGATTAAGGATTACAGACTAAATTTGAATTTAATTTTTATAAATAGCCTGAGGAATTCATCTCTAATTACTTTTAAATATCCAACAACAATATTAAACTTCCAAATCAAATTTCAAGGCCCTTCTACTTTGAAGCCCTAGGCTTCAGCCTGCATAGCCTATGGATAAATCTGGCCAAGACCACAACTACTCTTCTTTCTTCTATCAAAATAAACAAAACAAAAGCTACAATAATTCTTTGCTGACATGTTGGTTGATGATGTGGTCCTTTGGTAACAACTCTCAGCAACCTCAGTTCTAGAACTTTTCATATACGCCTCATACATACAACCTGGAATGGTTCTTTTAAAGTTGAATTGTTTAAAAACAAAATGAGATTTTGATATTGTGAATGTAGGAAATAAAAACTGGTAAGGAAAGCCTGGTTTAGATTATACAATATTCAATATACTCCTTTATACTCCAATATATTCCTTTTCTTTTGTCTTTTTGGCCTTTGAGAAAAGCTGTAAACAGATTTTTTCATTTCTTCTTCATGTATTAACCTTCATTGAAATCTCTCTCCGTGATTTCTATAAAATAAAAAAGAAAAAAAAGAAGAAGTGATGCTCAAGATTAAAAATAAACAAGATTTAAGATGTTATAACTAGGGCTGTGACAAGAATATTCTTTTTATGTAAGCATATTCCTTGCATACAGAATATTCTTTTAACAAAAAAGCATATTCTTTTCAAAAAAGAACAAAAAGCATATGCTTTTAACAAAAAGCATATTCTTAAAAAAAATATGCTCTTATCTTTTTAAAATATGCGTTTTATTAAAAGCATATTCTTAAAAAAAATTTTTTAAATATGTTTTTAATAGAAAACATATTCTTTAAAAAAAATATTCCAGAGAAATAAAAGCATATTCTTTTTTAAAAAGAAAATTCCCAATAAAAAAAGCATATTCTTAAGCATATGCTTGAAGAATATTTCCAGCATATCAAGAGAATATAAAGCATATTGTCACAGCCGTAGTTATAATTAATTTTTAATAGATAGGTCATTAAGTTAAGGACCTTTTTGAAACTTTTACACTCTTAAACATTTTCCAGCAGGGGCAGACTGAAAGGGTTATGCTCTCTCAGGCAGAAAATAGAATACGCCCCTTCAGCCAATTTTTTATAGTTAAAAGCCACATACATAGGCTGTGCAGATCTGTGCATATTGGCTATGTGATCAGGGCAGAAAAGTTGGAGCATTGGTAAAATCTCGGGCTCTGGAATCTTAGTACATGAGATCAAATCCCAGTCAAAAGCATTGCATTCACCTTTAACTGCCTCGGATGGAGTTCATTAATTTGGGAGAGCAGCTCCTGTAGGTGAAGGGCAACACCGAATGCAAAAAACCCAGATAAGAGCACATAAAAATGGCCTTGTGGCAAACTTGGGTTGGTGCTCACCAAGTAAATATAAAATTGGCTATGTGATCTGTGCATATTGGCTTAACTATGTTAGGTTGTTAGCTACAGCCATTAGACACACATTATCTGCAGTCAAAGTGAATCAAGTCAGAAGGCATGTATTAGAATGTATAACAAAGACATAGATAATTTTATTAGCAGCTAGTTGGGCACCTTTGCAGCACTAGGCCCTCGGGCATGGTCCTATGGCTCAGTCTACCTCTGGTTTCCAAAAAGTGATCATTTTTTTCTTACCTCAAATTTTACAGCAAATGAAGCAAATAAATCAAATATCTTCTGTGTATTTGTGTTCTTGTCGGTTTCTCCAAAATATTGTAAAGTTTCCTGGAATTCTTTCATGGCTTCATCCAAAGATTCAGTCAAGACTTGGATGGTTTTTTCTGCATCAATCAAGAAGTTCTTTGAACAAGTTAAAGAAATACATTGGTTTTGAATTTATCTTTTGAACACTTCTAAAATAAATTGTAAACTTAAAATAATAAATTTGTTTTGAATTCATCTGTTGAACAAAAAATAAAAACAAATAAGAAAAATTGATTCCAATGAATAGAAATTTTATAATATATACTTAATATAAATATACTTATATATATACATATACATATATATATATATATATAAATTGGGTTTGAATGTTGTTCTCTTCCCAGGTTTCATCATTAGGATCGTCAGGAGAACACCAAAGTATAGTTCATAATCCTAATGGTGAAACTCAGGTAGAGAAAAACATTCAAACCAAATAAATACAGCTCTACAACCCTAATGAGCACTTCTCTTATTCATTACAGCACACTGCAATTTTTCTTTCCAGCATCGAGGAAGTAATTATCAATGCTCTTTTTTCATTTGCTAATCAACTACAAAAAATTAATTTGGTGTATGGTGCATTTAGTGAAAATTTCATTTGTTATACAGGTTTCATTAAAAGGAACTTCTTTTTTTTTTAGGATTTCATTTTCATTTTTTCTTGCTTTGATATATTTACGGTTCTGTTAGTGCCATTTTTTCCTCGCTTATTTTTAATACAACTATAAAAAACAAAGACAATCAAGAATTTCTTGAAAGTGATTCTTCATCATCATCACTACAATCACTACCACCATCATTCTCATCACCACTATCTCTATATACCACTATACCTATACACATACATACTTTATATAAATCAGCTCCCTAGAGTTAAGATGTAGAGCAATACCGCTTTGTTTATTTAGATGTATAGACTCAGCAAACAAAAGGATACAGCCATAACTTCTTGAATTTTATCTTCAGTATTGCAAACTTGGAGGTTTTCAATAATATTGGTAATGTTCTTCAAGAAATAAAAAAAAGTGCATTTAATTTCAAGTAATGAAATACAAATTCATACATATTTGTTTTTTCATTTTATTCGTATATTCGTATACATATACTTGTTCAAATTAAGGAGTATTGTTAAGCAAGTTGTTTTTATCAATTTTATTATTTTCAAGTTAGTTTTATGATGTTAAAACAAATTTATTATATTTACTTGGTAAGCACCAACCCAAATTTGGCACAAGGCCATTTTTACGTATTCTTACCCGGGCTTTTTATATTCGGTGTTACCCTTCACCTAGATGAGATGCTCTCCCGAGTTAACAAACCCCATCTGCCCGAGGCAGCTAAAGTGAATACAATAGTTTTGACTGGGGTTTGAACTCGCATTAATTTTATTTTGAGATGAGGCTTGATAATCTGATTGTTAATTCTATTGTTGACTTTCGTTCTCATCTTGGTAGTTTTTATTATTTACTACGTTTTATCCAAGTTTATTTCCCGTTGTCTTCAGGTTTGATTAACTGCAACCTCGAATAAGAATGCTGAGTCCAGGCAGTGGTTACAAGACTCAACTTTCCTATCTGAGGTTGCAATTAATAACCTGAAGACGGCTAGAGTGTGCTGTTTGCTATTTTATTTTCAACACACACACACGCATATAGAATTAAAAATCCTCCACGTGCTTCAAAAAATTATTTTACGCTGGCATCTGCCGCACCTACAAACCCCTTTCAGGTCAAATACTACAACAGGCTTCCAGTTCTTGGAACTAGTAGACGAAAAGCGCGGATGTAGTAGTAACAATACCACGTGACATATTTTTCAATTTAAGAATCAATCAGCACTTGACCATAAACTCATTTTTGGACAGAGTCAGGAGCCTCTCAAATCCTTTAAAAAGACAATCAAACTTCCCTCTACCAGAGGAACTGGTCAGAGTACCTACGTATGCAGGACACTCTGAGAGAAAATTTTAGGACAAACGACTCATGCTATGCTTCAAAGAACACTGCTTGACCCTCTCTTTCTCTTTCACCTGCCACACATTGTCCTTATTCTTCTTCTCACATTCCTTCTCCTTTTCTCTCTTCTTATCGTCCTGTTTCTATGGATGACTACTTTCTTGTGTAAAAGTTTTCTCTTCTTTAACGAAAATAAACAAAAGTTTGTTTGATAAAGATTTGTAGTGTATTTCTTTTTTTTGTATTTATGTTCTGGGGGTATTATTTAGTCCCCCACAAGAGGTAAAGTTGGCCGAAATGTAGTGTGAGAAACAACAAAAAACTACCAAGATGAGGACAAAAGTCCAGAATAGAATCAACACTCAGATTATCTCTAAAAAAATATCATGATAATTGCTGTCTAAAAATATTACAATCTTGAAAAACTTTGTGGAACTTTTTTACTAAATCCTTCTTACCTTTTGTGAAGATGTTAATTCTTTTATTTCATTGTTAACCTCCATACTGGACACTTAGAAAGAAAATGAGAAATCTAAATTTAAAGTTTTTAATTGGGATATTCAGAAAGTTTTGATAATTTTACTCTTTTTCTTATTATGAAAATCGACTATTATTATTATAAAGTTTATAAAATTGGTGTAGTAGTGAACCCAACTGAACCTCTATCTAAAAGCCAGAAAATTAAGCCAAAAATTATACTATTCTAGCTATCTATACAACTTTTTGGCTTTTTATTTTTGCTTATCCTACTTCAACTTCAACCAAGAACTGCTTTCCTAAAATCCCTCATCTCTCTCTCTTTCTCTTTCCCTCTCTCTCTCTTTCTCTGACCAATCCCTAACCTGCTAGCAAAAAGTTTTGTTAGTGATCTCGAACACTCCAGACCAATAACGTGTGTGTATTGCCAGTGGACAGTCTATTCAACTTGAGGTACTCACTCCATTATTTAGATAAAGAAAATAAAGATCTTTCTTTTAAAAGTTAATATTTGTATTCCTTATTAATAATCTCAACAACAAAAATCTATTTAAAAGTTCTAAATATTATATTTACTTGGTGAGCACCAACCAAAGTTTAGCACAATGCCATTTTTATGTGCTCTTACCCGGGCTTTTTACATTCGACGTTACCCATAACTTTAAAGTTCTTAATATGTTGTAAATGTTATTTATATTTGTGATATTTGAATTAGATATACAAATAATATTTTATAAAGTTTTATATTTACCTTTGGCAACTTTTAATACTGAACTTAATTCACTACTCAAACTGGGTGAGTTTGGAAATTTTTTTATAAGTGCATCAGCCAAAAAATGGAGAAATGTCATTTTGTTATCAGATGTTTTAGTGTTGTCAATCTGCGGATTAAAAAACAAACAAACAAACAATTGTGCCAAAAATATCAATTAAAAAAAAATCAGAAGGTTAGAAAAATACACAGTGACTTTCTGAACACGCTCTGGTCATTTGTCTGATATTAGAAAAAAAAAATTTTTAAGATTTTCTGAACAAACTGTAAATTTGTCTGATATAAAAAATATTTGTCATTTCATTTAACTTAAATATGAAAGTGGATAATAAACTTAAAAATATAAATTCTTTAATAGATTTTATATTTTCTTTTCGTTAAATCTCAGTTTTAATTTTATGGATATATGTTTTCGGCATTACTGATATCATGACTAAAATCACAAATTATCATTTCTTTAACTTTGATTCCACAAATATATACAACTTTTTAGAAAAAAATATTACTTGGGTTAATTTCTGATGTTATTTTGCTACTTTCCTTCAATTATTCTCTTTATCTATTTTTTATTTATAGTTTCAAACATTGACTTAGTCCAATATCTATGTGTGTTTTAGAAAAAAAAAAATTGGGGGTTGATTTCTGATTTTATTTTGCAACTTTCTTTTGATTATATTTTTTAAAGTTCCAAAACTTGACCTACCCCAATATCCATAATGTGGTGCATATGTGTGTATTTTGTTTGTTCATGTATGTGTGTGCGTGTTTCTGTGACTCTGTGTGTGTGTGTGTGTACGTTTGTGTTTGTATGTGTGTACTCATTTGAGGTCAATGCTGGTTGGGTTTTAAATTCAAAAGTTTAAATTTACCTGCATAAGAAATGATATTCGGAAACCAGAAGCATCTGAGATTCTTTCGTTTCCACGATTTAAGTAGTTTCCCATGGCAAGAATGAGCTAAAGATTTTAAACCAATCAAAAAGAAAAACATATTTTGAATATTAACGAGTTGAATTTTTGAAAAATTTCACAGTAAAAATCCATCATTATAAACTAAAAATATTTTAAAAGTGTTAACCTTTTGACTTGGCTATGGATAATAGAATGGCTCAACCTGTTTGTACTGAACTAACACAGAAATATTATCTCTTCATATGCTACATGTTCAACTACATCTAACCTTCTAATATAATAATGTTGTGGTGAAACCATCCTCCAAATGGACTCAACCAGCCTCTATGTAAAGCAAAACTTTAAACAATCCAAAGCAGGGCTCAGTTCCAGAGTCATACTATTCGCTTGGCTGAACAGTCAACAATTTTCTACACTTCTTACTTTTATTGCTGTTTGAACGTGGGATAGAAAAAACAAGAATATTCTTTCTATCACATGTTCAAAAAATGTATCACGTGTTCTGTCTTCATTGTGGCTATCCAAGCCATAACAAATAACTATAGTTACAGATATAATAAAGTTATAATACTGATCAGACATGTTTTAGTATTCTCTCTTTTTGTCATTCATTATTGTTCAATATAATTCATTTGTTGTTAATAAAATACAAAGCATACCTGTAAGATATTAGCAAGCAGTTCACTGTTCCTCAGCTCCAGTGAAGCAGACTTGAGATTAGCAATTGTCTGAAAAATGTAGAAAAGATAAAAATAATTTAAATTGTTAAAATCTCTGCTGCCTTTTTTTGTTTACAAAAGAGCAACATCAATATCAAGACAGGAATAATAACAAGGTTTATAATTTTTTGTTCAGGAAAACATTAGTGTTCACTCTTGTCCAAGTATCGGGTCTATCACTTGTCCCTTATTTTTTAAAATGCCTATATTTTAGGTGGGTTGCAAAGCTCAGTCAGTGCTGAAAAAGTCGTAGATATTATTTACAAGAGAGTATGGGCAGAGGGCAGGGCCGTGCTTAGCACCTCTGCAGACCCTGCAATTGCGGGGGGTTGCAAGCTACCTTGGGGCTGCAAGCCTCCTTAGCTTCACAGATATTTTTTAATGCAACATAATAATTAATTTTTAGGATTAACAAGAAAATTATTATCACACTTATATGTTGAAATATACATCTAATAATCCATCTCTCTGTCCGTCATTCTCTCTCTTTGTATATATATATATATGTATAGGTATGTGTATATAGTCTTTGATGAAAGCTTCCAGTATGTTGAGAGGATGCAATTTACTCTTTTTAGTGTAAAGGGGCTGCAAAGCACACTCTGCATCGTGGCCACAATGTGGCTAAACAGAGGATGGGATATGATGAAGATGTTAAAAAAATGAATCAAAAATATTTTTTAAATTGGAGACAAAATGACAAAATGCCTTTCGCTGTTTAAATTTTTTCAGGTGGTTGTGGCTGTGCGATGGCCACACACACTTGCTCTGGCCTTCCATTGCTTCCATTGCGGCTCAATAACATGAATAGAAAATTTAAAAAATCCAGAGTATTTGAGTTTAACAATGGATCAATTAAACCATTTTCACCAAAGACTATCACTATGAGCCTCTTTTAGCTATTAAAATATGATAGTAAAATTTCTACATTTAGAATTTATTTGTATAGGATCAATTCAAATAAAAGGCGGTGAGGTGGAGTATCGGTAAAAGCTCGGACTATGGAATCGGATTACGCGAGTTCAAATCCCAGTTGAAACCTAGCATCTACCTTTATTTTCCTTTGGCATTTTGGGCTTGTTTACATCTAAGTGAAAGGCAACACTGATTTCAAAAGCCCACAAAAGGTTTTCTATGGGGGTTGAGCATAGGGCTAGCGACTCTTTCTCGTAAAACAAATGTGCTAGGGAAACAGCAAAAAACAAAAACAAATTTGCTGCCCAACTCACCACTAGCTGTAATGGTTAATGGATTTAAATAATATTAAAATTTCTTTAAGATTTAGTTATCGATATTTACATATGAATATTTAATTAGTTACGTACCATTTTTAGTTCTTCTGCTTGTTCCGTGAAACTTGCTTTGAAAATGAGAGCTTGAATTCGATCTTTGTAATTTGTTATTTGAATCATCTGTGGAATATAATTAAAACAATGTTTATTGAGATTGTCAGTTAAATATCAATAACGTTGAATAAACTCGTCTCAGTAATTCAGACAGTCAATTCTCTTTCTCTCTCTCTCTCTCTCTCTCTCTCTCTCTCTCTCTCTCATACTCTCATTCTCTCTCTCATTCTCTCTCTCTCTCTCTCTCTCTCTCTCTCTCTCTCTCTCTCTCT
>JAUZSX010005999.1:0-22209 GCA_034780655.1 Idiosepius hallami
TTGATCTAAGCGCCCAATATGTTGAGCGGGGTGCAACTCGCTTTTTTCGAGTAGTGGCCGCAAGGCGCATTTTGCGTGTGAATGTGCTAAGTGAAAGTAACTTGGAAATAAAAGAATGCATGGAGGATATAACGATATTTAAAAACATGGAAAAGAAGGAATATTTGTATATTTGTGTATAGGGAATTGACCAAAGCCGATTTATATAAATGTAGAGTAAAGCCAAAATATTCCTATACACCCCATATTCACACTTTGCTATCGACAAGACAGTTATACTGTTTTCTTTTGTCTGCTGGTATTTGTTGATTTCTCGGTCATCCGGTCACGTCGAACTATTAACACACACACACACACACACACACACACACACACACACACACACACATATATATATATATATATATATATTTATATTTATATATATATGTGTGTGTGTGTGTGTTTTGACTGCTATTTTATGGAAATTTAATACAACAATCAATCATTCAACTTATAATGCTGTCTTAATTTACTTTTCATTATATCGATGAACACTGGCACATTAATCGGTCGAGAAAATTTTGCCTATATTTATAGTTAAAAATGCTCAAAAGCATTTATAGAGTATGAGTAGTTGATAAGCGTAAACACAGAGTCAACCTTTTTTGGTGACTGCCAGTTTCGATGGATGCAGATCTCGTTTTCTAAGTGTGGTTGGCGAAGGTCTTTGACGTTTTCGATTTTAAAGTTGAGGAGAAAAACAAGAATAATCATTGTTTGCTAGTTCAGTATTAATTTACTTTCAGATGTGAACAAAAGTTCGGAAGAAATTAATACTTAGATTATGAAACCTCATCTCAAAGAATTCCTCCCAAAGAGACAAATAAGTCTTATTTGTACATTTACTTAAGTCCTTATAGTTTTATTTGTTAAAATTACTATCCTTAAGACGGTGCATTATAATTTGTATATACTCATATATTATGTGGTCTATTATCCTAATCATTGTATTTATTAAAATTACTATCCTTAAGACGATGTATCATAATTTGTATATACGTATATATTATGTGTTCTATGATCCTCATATTTGTATTCGTTAAAATTACTATCATTAATACGATGCACCATAATTTGTATATACGTATATATCATATGGTCTATGATCCTCATATTTGTATTTGTTAAAATTACTAACCTTGAGACGATGCATTATAATTTGTATATACGTATACATTATGTGGTCTATAATCCTAATCATTGTATTTGTTAAAATTACTATCCTTGAGACGATGTATCATAATTTGTATATACGTATATATTATGTGGTCTATGATCTTCATATTTGTATTTGTTAAATTCACAACATTTCAGCCAGTTTAGTCTTTAGCCTTATCCAGGATTTCTGTTCCTCGTCAAAATCAAAACTACAAAACTCCAAAGATGAAAACCACCGTCCTCTTAAAAAATACACAAAATATCCCGCCCCAAATCAAGGGTTTCGAAAAGCAAATAAACCTTAATTCAACCCATACTACTCTAGAGATAAGTATGAATTAATTTCTGGTTTTTAAAAAAATAACTGGTTTTCCATGAATAAAGATAAGAGTGCCTGCTACCGGCATTAAATGACGAACAAAAGCCAAACAAACTGACTTATTTTTGAGAGCGCCAAAGAGAGCCAGATAAGATAAGCTAAAGTTAAAAAAAAAAAAAAAGATTATTGATTTTAATTTTTTTTTTTTGGTAGGGGGAGTGGAGTCAGTGAGTGAATGAGTCAAAGGGAAGGAACTTATTCGTTAAGATAGCGGTAGTCGTTGTACACACTTATAAGCAGATAAAGCCGCGCGTAAGATCAGACAGAGATAAGCCAAGTAGAGAGCACAGCCCGGGGGCAGCTAGGAGGTCAAGCAGAGGTTTCTCTTAGATTTAACAGTGACCCTTTCACCTGCCCCCCTCTCTCTTTCTCTCTCTTTCTTTCTCTCCCCCTCTCTCTCTCTATTTTACGTTGACAAATATGATTGATTATAATTCTGTCAAGACTATCAAACATTAAAGGTGTGAAGAAGTATTAATTTAAATTTAATTTATATTCAATATTCTTATATTAAAAACTTATTTTAGTTTGTGGAAGAAAAATGTTAAAAAAGGAAGCAATGGCGTTTTTAAGCTTAGTCAACCTTTGCTCTTGACCTTTTTTAAGCTATTGTTATTTATAAAACCATTGTATTCACCTTTAGCTGCCTCGGGCAGATGGGGCTCATTAACTCTGGAGAGCAGGTTATCTAGGTGAAGGGTTACACCGAAGGAAAAAAGCCCGGGTAAAAGCACGTAAAAATGGCCTTGAGCATTACTTGGGTTGGTGCTCACCAAGTAAGGATTATATTTTGATTTAACTTTTCATACAATTCTTTCATCTTTCATATTCATTGTTAACGACACAGATGATCTATTAATTTGTTCTACAGCATATCAACTTTTTCGGTCATTTAATGCCGAGAACGATCATTTTTTTCATCTTCTTTTTGCATCACATCATTTAATTTTATTGATTACACAAGTTCCACTATTTAACACTTAGCTGGAGGGGTTATGGGTATTCATATCTTTCCCCAAGGTATTTGCTCGAATGTAAAGACAACGGAACGACTTAGATTCGAACTTGCATATTACGATTCCAAAATCCGATTGTTAATCTACTGTCCCAAGCGGTCTTTCCCCAAACATCATAGCTTCAATCAATCCACTCACTGTCGTCGACAAGCCCTTCAAGTCAACTTGATTTTGATTTTTAATGATCAGTTGAAAAAAGGGGAAAGAGTGTATACTGCAATTTCTTTAAAATACAAAATATCTGAAAAAAATTTCTGCACGTTCCTTGAGGATTCGGATAGA
Source organism: Idiosepius hallami (assembly GCA_034780655.1). NCBI lineage: Eukaryota > Metazoa > Mollusca > Cephalopoda > Idiosepiidae > Idiosepius > Idiosepius hallami. The sequence continues at coordinate 2,878 of JAUZSX010005999.1, forward strand.
TTTCCTTGGCACTTTCTTCCCCCAAAGACTTGACAACGAGTGCTTAAGAATTAGCTTAAATTGTTACCAGCATAAATGGCTCTCTAATCAGTCGCTGGTAGTTGTGGGAACATTGTGTAAACTCATCCGTAAATTTTCCCCAAGCGCAATTTGGTTGCATTGATTAATTAATTATTTTAACTTTTATCCACTAATTAGATTTGTGGAGCAGCAGCAGTTGTTAAAACCTATAAGAGACCTGCTGCTCACTGAGGTGTCTCTCTACTTTCGGTCGTCCGATCAAGGAGATTCCTCTTTTTGCAAACGAAGAGATTAATTTTTGGAATAATGATGCGTGTCACACAAAAACGACTGGAGAGCGTTTTTCACTATCACTGCCTTTTTTCTTCTCCTTTCCCCATTCATTGTTTTTCATTTCGGTTTACTTTATTCTCCACCTTAATTGACAATAATTTCATTCATTGCCTTTCTAATAGATCATTGTATTTATTGGTATGAATGAAAGAATGTTTGTTTCACTATAATTTACAAAGCCGTTTTTAGCTATTTACTCAAAATCAAATTTCCCGTGGAAACACCCATATAGCCCTTGAAAAGACCACCAAAATTTGTATAGCATGAAAATTCTCAGACCACCAGAGACCATCCACCACCGCTGATGCTCTCCCTCACAGGTGGGGTGGCCTTCCTAGGTTTAAATTTCCTTATCCTTAACTTTTAAACCCTAAAAGTTCAATTTATCTGCATTGGTGGTGACTGGTCAGTGGTGAGTGGTCCAGCGAAAAAAACACGGCGGATATTTCGGCTTTTTGATTTTTTCTAATTGAATGGATTGGCTAATTAGTAATTTTGCAAAATACGTCTTTTTTGCTACAATTTTTTGGGGAATTTTGTCTAGAGTGGTTAAGGTGTTAATATCCGGCAGTATCGCCACAAGTTCAAAAGGGTTAACTAACTGTTATAGTAGCAGGTGTAAAAAGTCCTCAGCCAGCGTGGACGTCACGTCGTCAGCCTTCTGGGCAATGCTTCTAAATTTGATCAATATTGCAAAAACATTCAACCATGACTGGAAACATAAACACCACACCTACCCCACTTCACTAATCCCCTCAGTTCCATCCTGTCCTTTGTCTGTCCAGTTACTTGGTGCTAGAGTGGTCATCTTTGACCAATGTAAGAGCGCTCTTTTTACTTTCTTTCGGGGTACGTTTTTTTTTTAATTGAATTTATTCACACCTTCATTTAACTGAATTGCTTCCACTGAGAAAAAGAAAAAACAAAAAAAACGGACATTATTTTTATATATATATAAAAATTGATGTTATGTGTGTAAATGACAAATCTGTTGAATGCTTCTTCCCCATACTGCTAAAACCGGTGTAGACAGTATAGTAACTTTATCCAATAATAACCAACTAAGCCTAGATACCTTGTTTTTATAATATTGTCAGCAGGAGAAATAGAACAGAACATATGTCTTATTGAGCCTAATATTTCTTCTTTCTTTTCATCGCAAAAACCGTTGGAAGAAACAACACAACGGCTAGAAGAAGAAGTGAAGTGCCCGTTTCTGTCTGTGTGTTCGTGCGGAGGGAGGTATCCACTACCAACGGCTGTTGGAACAGCTCAGCTGCTCCTAACTTCCCAATATGTCCGTACGTTCAATGCAGGCGATTTCTCTCCAGAACTCCTAACTACATAAATTTTGCCTGGACACTCTAAAATTGGTCAATTACAGGACATTTTATGTCAACTGACTCTACCCTAAGGGTTTCGTAAAGACAACCAGGTCCCTAAATTTAGCAAGGAGTACTTAAAACTAACTTAAAACAAGAGCAAATAAGTGTGGATTTATTATTCATGTAACGAACGGGCCATGGTTTAAAATCCCAGAAGTGTGTGTGTGTGGATTTTACAATTTTGTGAAGTAGCAGCGCCAAGATATTTTTCTCTTTATTTATTTGGTAACATCGGACAGTGACAGCAATTAAACAACTTAAAGACGAGTGGATATTCTTTTTTTCTAAGGTAAGTGTGGTGTGACTGGTTGTACTATTGAACTGGTCGCGGTCGAGTTCGAATCTAGACAAGGTTTGCAATCTTCACCTTTTTCTTTTTAAGGGGTGGGGAAATTTGTTGTTTACTTAACAGCACAAAAAAACTAGTTATTTTGGGCTACAAAGCCACGACAAAGGAGTGTGCAAAATAAACCTTAAAAAATAATGCGCTAAAAAACTTTTATTTTTCTTAGGTAAGCTTTTATATGATGTGTGACGATATCAAATTTCTTTTCTTTTTTGTCATTAATTATTATTTTTAAGCAAATATATTCGTGAAAATTTGGAACATGATTGTACTAAAATAATAATCATAAAGTTTATTTTTCGAAATGTTTGTCAAATTAAAACGTTTTCCCTTTTTGGAAAAAAAACACGTTAGGAAAAAATAAAATAAAATTAACAAACAAAAATAACCTTTTTTTATTCAAAAATTAAAAAAATCGGTCTTATTTTATAATTATAATAATGATATATAATAATAATGATAATAATAATAATAATAATCTTAAAATTAGCCTGACATTAAAAAATAATGGATGTTTTTCCTGCTTACTATTTCTAGGTTCAGATTTTGTTTATAACTCAAATTTTAAAATCAAGCTTTTTTTTTTTTTCGTAGACAACCCTAATTTTTTTTTATTTCAGTTTTGTTGTTTTGTGTCTTAAAATTTTGGAAATTCGCTTTTGGTTGCTTTACATGGGTGCAAAAAAGTGCGGGGAAAGTGCCCGGTTAACACCCAGGTACCCACCGGCTTGCTCCGTTCACTCACCATTTATAGCTTTAACTTTCAACTTTAAAACCAGGAGGAACTCCGTTTTATTGAATTAACTTTCAAGATTAAGTTTCAAGTTCTGTCAGCTTACTGTTAGTCTCTCTGCCCAATAAGTGTAGTTTTAAATAAATTATTTTTTTTCTATTACGATTTCAATCCCTAAAATTTCCCGCTCACCTGTGTTAAGAAAATTATGTGCGATTATTGTAAACTAAACGTTCTTAACTTTTTTTTTGCTAGTTGAAATTTTGATTGGAAAAAAATTGCCCAACCGCTCACTAACTCAATCAATACTGCTAAAACAAAACTAAACACCCTTTATTTTATTTTAAAACTATTAATAAAGTTATGAACTTTATTTCGTTTTCTACGAGAAAAAAAATAATAGAACAAAAAAAAACTTTAAAAAATATTTTATTAACGTTAAGTTTCCCTCTTCAGTTCGGTCAATAAGAAAGGCTAAAGTCTATAAAGAAAAAAAATTTAAAAAAGCATACATGCTAATTTATTCTCTGTTTATGAATTGAAATTACGGTTTCAACTTGAACCCTTTTATTTAATTTACTTGGAAAGTTATTTAATCTTTTCTTATTTAGTCTGATTTCTTTTTTTCTATCTTTCAACAACCACACATTTACACTTCCCTTCATCGCACAGGGAGTTGAATTAAAGGTAAGATAATAAATGGTGCTTAAAAGTTTTAACCGGCCCTGTGCCAAATTTGGCTATTTTTATGTACTAAATAACTTTCATTTTAAGTAAATACATTTTAATCTTGTACCTGAGAAACATTTAATTTTTTTTTACTTCATTAATATACAATCAATTAATTTTAAACCATTATCAATTTTCTGTGGTATTTTAGGTTAGTTCAGTTCAGTTTTCTTGCTTTTGTATTCATGATACTGACGTCTCAGAGGACTAGAACTAGTTTTTTGACTTAGGAAGGAAGCCCTAATTTCGACATAGCAATAATTCTCGACAGGTGTAGGTGTAAGGTGTAGATTACTTATTTTAGTCTAATATAACAGAAAATTTTTCCTTTTTGTTGTTTATTTAAATTCCACAGCACCTGTCTTCTTTGTTCACGCATTTTTTATCACTTGGAAACTATTTTTTTTATTAAAAATTAATTATTTGTTAAGGTTCTTTAAAAATTGAATAACATTTTTCATTTTAAGACACACCTAACAAATGAAATGTTTACCCGACCCCTGCTTAAAAAATTGCATTATTTTCTGATTAAAGTTATTTGTGCAATATTTTCACAAAAAAAGGCCTCCCCCGCCGAGGGCAGAGAGTGAGATTCGTGTGTGTAGGTCGTCAGTTAGTTTTGTAAATTGTGGCTCCTTTTACATTTGTTTAATTAATCTCTTCCCTACTCCATTTTGGAGGGAGGAATCGTTTGTTCAGTTTAGTAACACATAAAACTACAAATTGTATGTTTTGAAAAATAATTTTTGACCATTTAATAGAATTTTTTATAATTTTGTAGAAGTTTTATTCATAAGAAAGATATTGATACTCCTTGCGGAATAATGAGCACTATTAAAGTTTCTTTTTAGTTGGACCCAACACCAAATTTAGGGTTTGGGTTTCAGTTTTTTTTTTATAGAAAATCCTTAGCGTTCAAAAACATTAGAAAGTTAGTTTAATATCGGAACGGTAGAACACATTCCGCCAGGATTACTAAAAAATTGTTTTAATTTATGACTTTTTAGTTAACCGCTTAATCCTTTTGACCCTGACTTATCAAAATTATTAAGTATTCAATTTTCTTATGGAACAAACATATTAGGGCCAAATTATTGGCATACCTTCTTTTGCCTTATGTCACCAGGGCCGATATATGGACCCTCTAGGGTTTAAAGGGTTAAGGATTATTTTTTTCTAAATTTAATCATTTTTTTGTGTTGGTTGTTTTTTCCATCTAAAGATCTCGTTACTCTTTTTGTCATATTAAAAAAAAAAAAAAAAAGGATGGATTATCCTCCTCTCTGAACTTTTAGTCACCCCGAGAGCGAGAATTCACAACTTACACCGGAATGCCGGGTTTAGAAAAATGTTCCCAGATGTTTTTTGAAAGAAAATGAAAATAATCGCCCATCATCCCAAAATCCCACTACATCTAGTTTTTGTTTTTCACTTCTGTCATTGATCCAGGAAGCACTAAAATTTATATATTTTTTATTCATTTGGACTATAAGAGGTCGATATATCGGCCCTGACAACATAATGGTAATAAGAGACACCCCAATTCGATATTTTGGCTTTAATATGTTCATGTTTCTTTATGTGAGTGACTACTTGGTAATTTTGATAAGTCGGGGTTCAAAGGATTAAAACTTTTATTAAATCAATAATAATCACGACAATTACTTTGTTGTTGTTCATATCCCTGGATATTTGTATTTTTTTTTCTTTTACAACCACAAAACACACACACATTCATACAAACTAATAACGTCATAAGTTACTTGGTTTATTTCGATTTTACACGTGAGGAAAGAAAGAAACAAAGACTATTTTATGGAATAAATTATGTGTGTCATTTAGCAATACATTTATTTCTATTCCATGCTTTTTGTCGCCTTTGTGGTGTTGGTGTTTATGTTGAAAATTTTACTCTCATTTTTATCCTTTATCATCTGATTGAAAAAAAAAATGCTCGCTGAGGCAAGAATAAGGATCTCCTTTTTAAGAAAAGGAGAAAAAAGCCGGGGGGGGGGGTTCTAGTGTTTTTACTGTTTACAGTTAACAAAATTGCTTTAGTAGTTAGCTTTTCTTCACTGGGCTGGGTAAATAAATAAATTAAACCTCGAATTTTTTTTTTTTAATTACATAGATTTTTGACACTCGCTTGGAGTGGGGCTGGGGCCCCGGCAGTGGCACGCACACGCTATTTGGTGTAGCCCGGCAAAAAGTGTGTGGTTTTTTGTGATAAACAATCTGGAACATTAATTTTGTGCTGAAAAAATTGTTTTGGGATTATCTTTGAATAGTAAGGGCCAAGGGTCACCTTTATAATATTTTTTCCTTTCTGCTCTTTGTTTCTTTTCCCGCCGAATAATGAACAAAAAGAAAAAAGAACTTGTTGAAATAGTGTAAAAACTTAGTCATAATGAAAGGAAAAACACCCACCTTAAAAATAAAACCCAGTTTGTGATGATTCTAAAGAAAAAGGTTTTTTTTTTTTTATTTTTTTAAGATAATTTGAAACTGTAACAATAATGTATAAACTAAAACTAGTCAGTTCGAGACCAAATGATTTTTTTCTCTTTCATTCCGATTCAAAATAGGAAAAATCAGTGACCCGTGACCCGACACACAGACAGCAACAGCACAGGACAGCCACACACACTACCAATGATTTTAGGTGTGTGTAAGTGTGGTTTTGTGCAATTGTGTTTTCTGTTTTAGTTTAAATGCTAACAAGGGGCAAAAAAAGTTCGAAAATATTTTCTTGTGTCAGGAGCAGCAGTCAGCACAGACCAGTTTCTGTTAAACCTTAGAATCCTGACCTTGCAAAATTACTAACTAGATACTCACAAATCCGTTATGAGACGATCAGGGAGGAAATATCGTAGTGTCTTTTTTGTTGTCTTAGGTCACCTGCACGGCCGATATATCAGCCCGTTAGGGTCGAAAGAGTTCAGTTAGTAAAGGAGTTATCAATGAATAATACAATGTTGGTTGAATGATGACAGTAATCATTCATCTCTCTCACTTACTTTCAGTGTCAAAATTCAAAAGTAAAATTAACAACCTAATGACAAGTTCCTAAAGTTATCAAGGAAAATATAAACTTGCTTCTTCATGGAGTATGTTGACTCCATCATGCTAGGCATTATTGCAGCAGCGCTATTTTTTAATCTTAATATATGTCGGCTAACAAACCCTAGAACCTTCATGAAATTTCTGAGTAATACGTCGTGTCAAACAGCAAACAAAATTAAACTTTATATTGAATCCATTGAGAGATTTAGGTTAAAGAAAGCATTAATTACTTCTGCCAGCCAGTCTTGCTGCATGAGCATGAACCCTTCAGCTTATTGCTTCTACAGTAAACCGTTTTTGTAGTCACTACAGTTGGTCAGTATTGAATAACGCTTGAGTTTGGCATAAAGGTTATTGAGAGTGACAACTAACAAATGAAAAAGTAGAATAAATTGGTATCTAACACATTGAATGAATGGAGTAATCAAGTGTTAAACATTCTGAATGAAATTTTAGTGATATGTGCTTGTATCAAATGTAACTAGACAAGGTGGATTACTTATGTAAAACTTAGGCAATCATTAATAAATCCTTTTATTAGATTGGATTAAGTTGGTGACACTTTTTTTTCCAATTTTCTGGCAAATGTCATTCAATAAAAATGAAAATTATTTTGTGATCGTAGTTCATTTTTTTGGCCAATTTGCGATTTGTTTGATGACTGTCCCCCTTCATCTAAAAGGCTTTTAAATGCTGTTTGTCAAGTCAAAATCGGCATTTTTGAAGTTTGCAAACTATTTCTGCTCTGTGTACTCGCTTATCAGGCACCTTCTCTTTGTAAAAGCTTTAGCTGCTTTTTTGGCCTCAATGAAAAGTTCCCTTTCACCAAGTGTTGAAAATGTTGCTTTTTTTTTACCTCCTGTTAATTCCTTTTTTATTTTTTTTTCCTAAAAAATAAAAAAATATATATCTAAAAAGATGATTAGCACAGTTTAGACACAGAAAAAGGCTCTCATGCAAAAAGCCATTTAAAGAAAAAAAAAAATATATATATATATACAAAAAACTATAAACCTATTCTCCAACCTACTAGTTTTAACCTATTTTATTAGTCATTTATTAACTGTAGTAATACAATTTGAATAAATTTTATTTGTAAATTAATTTTTAAATGCCCATACTTATGATTTTTTTCTTACAACCAGATTTTTTATATATTAATTTTCAGTAGCCATTATTTGATTCTACTATGAATATTAACTTGAAAAGTGAGTAGTATTGGTGTAAATAAATTTCTGAAAAGAAATGACTGCAAGAACCCTGCCTTTGTTAAAATTCAATCAAACCAAATTAAAAAAAAAAAAAGAATTATTAGTACATTAATAGAACTAAGCAAGAAAAAATTGACAAATAATTTTAAACTTCATTTTTGCTCTCACTTCATGCATTCGTGATTTAATGAATTAAATTATCTTTTCCTTTTTGTTTCTTTTATCTATTAATTTAACATATTGAAATAATAAAATAAATTAATAGAAGTAAAAACTAAATAAAGGAATGAGGTATTAAAAGGCAGTAGTAGTTTCCTATTTTAGCAATCTAAACTTCTGATAAATTAATGTTGAAATATTTGACTTCATTTTTTATAGTCAGTCACTAAAAGTGTTGATACAATGAATCGAATTACTACCAATATCCATTTAATTCTTGATAGTTTAGACTGCAAAAAAGGGGAGTATTATTCCAAAAATTATTCTAAATCTCATTAAAACCATATTTTTTTAAAAAATATTTTATTTTTCCCTAAGATAAAAAAAACTTTGTAGAAAGGCCAAAGAGTCTATTTTAAAGGTGAACAAAAATATCATTTGGTTAACTTTTTTGTTAAAAAAAAAAAGTCAAATGTTTTTTAAGATTTGAAAATTACCATAAAACAAATTTCACAAAAAAAAAAAAACAGCACGCAGTATGTTGAATTCTTCCTTTTAATGGTGATCATATCAGTGGTACCATTTCCGGTTGAGACAGACTTGTATAAGATAGATGAATTTAATTCAATAAATTCTTAACATTTCTTTTGCCAGTAGATAAAATTACTTTTATTTATTTTTCTGATTTAAGCATTCAAATATTTTCTTATTTCTTTTCTATCAAAGTTAATCAAATTATTGTTTTTAGAATTTGATAAAATAAAATGGTTTTCTTTAATTGTAAATCCTCCTATAAACTAGTTTTTGTTAGTTATTTCTTAAAAATAGTCTATTTTGACAGTTTTCATGAAAAAACTATTAGTATATTATTTTGCTACATGGTGAAGTATTGGTAAATGCTCGGGCTCTGGTATCATATTATGCAAGTTCAAATCCCAGTCAAAACCATTAGATTCACCTTTAGCTGCCTCGGGCAGATGGGGCTCATTAGCTCAGGAGAGCAGTTCATCTAGGTGAAGGGTAACACCGAATGAAAAAAGCCCGGGTCAGAGCATGTAAAAATGGCCTTGTGCCAAACTTGAGTTGGTGCTCACCAAGTAAATATCATATTATTTTGCTAGTTTATCTTTTTTTACCCTCTTAATGGCAGTCTAAAAAAGAATAGAATTAGATAATTTCAATAACAATTTATTCTATTTTTGTTTATGTTTAAAATCTTAATATTTTTCTAAATGATTTTCAGAATTGATTAAAATTAAAAACTTGTGAATGACTTTTGTCAAATATCAAATGAACCATTTTTTTTTAATTCAATGAAAGCTAGAAAAGAAATCTTAATATTTTTCTTTATCTTCATTCCTATTATTCAGACCTTGCTTCTTCAATATTATTTTAGCTGATGTTCCCTTCCAAGAGCACATTGACCAAAATATCATTAACCTTTTCGATCCTAAAGGGCCGATATATCGGCCTATGCAACCAAAGGCAAAAAAGACTCTTCAACCCTAATATGGTTCTTTAATAGAACGGCTCTGAGTGACTTTTCCTAAAGATAAAAACCTAAAATGGAACAATAAAGAAAAGATAAATTATTTTTATGAAAAACATTGATTTTTAAAAATTTGTACTTTTTCTTCCGTTTAGGAAAAGATGATTATTGCTTATTTTTGGTGTCCATTTTCTTCTATCTTTAAATGACTTACTGTCCTAGCACATACACACACTCACTCTCACACTCACTCACACAAACACTCACACACACTTACAATCTCACACACTTACTCACACTCACTTACACTCTCACACACTTACACTCTCACACAGGTACACTCTCACTTACACACATACTCTTACACTCACTCACACACACACACACAAACACTCACACTTACACAAACACTCTCACACACACTCTCAAATTCACACACACACTCACACTCACACACACACTCACACACACACACAGTAAATAGAAAAAAATTAGAAAGAAAAGAAAAAAAACTTGTCTAAAATGAACACTGAAGACTCATTGAAAAGCAGAGAAGTGAGAGAAGAGACGCCAAGCCTTTTTTCTTGGCGGAAAAAAAGGTCTATTTCTGTTACATTAACATACAAAGCTTGATATCTTTTTATAGAGAGCTTCATGATTTCTTGTTTGTTATTGACTAAAATGTGTTTTTCGAAATTAGACTTTTCTCTTTGAGCAAATTCTAAAAATATTAGTTTTGTTTGGAGAGGGGGAACAGAAAAAATGCAACTATTCTATTTTTCTCTCTCTGTCAAATCTCAACATTTAAGATTTTAAATCTCTCTCTCTCTCTCCCCCCTCTTTCTCTTATATAAAGATAAATGAAAAACAAAAAAAAAAGAGAATTGATCCACCTAATTTGCCATATTTTATAGTCTATATAGACCTTATTGGAATGTATAAGTATATACTACTGTTTTGTGTGAAAAGTCCAACAAAATCAAAGCATGTTTTTTTTTAATCCTTGGGATAAGGCTTGATGATTTGTACAACTCTTATTTGGACTGTTATCCTTATCCTGTGGTTTGAATAAAGCGTTAAGTTCGAAATCCTGTAATCCCTGAAGAAGGCTGAAGGGTTAATCGTACGAAATGTTGTGAATATAACAATGAAAAGGATGAGGACAACAGTTCGAATAATAGTTTTACAAAATCAAAGCTGTCCAATAAACACCCAACGACAATTCTGTTTGCCAAACGGCCTGCTTTTATGAAGTCTAAGACCACTCTGTATGCAAATAATGGTAATCCGTGTTATTCATTGTATCATTTAATGTAAAACTTGTGGCCACTACAATTTATATCTTTCCTTCTCACTTTGCAACTGGATTCCACATGAAAAACACACACACGAACGTGTCTTCAGTAAGACACTTTTGTGGTAAAATAATTAGGATTTTTATCTTTATCTTAATTGTTATATAACACCTGAAGAAGGCTAAAGAATATATAATCTGAAAAGTGAGTATAACAATAAAAGAATAAATGTCTGAATAGTTTAGATAAGATCTTTTTCTTCTTTTTTTAAACCTAAACAATGTGTTTTAATAATGAACAACCATGACTTAGTAGTTAATTGTAATCTAGTTTAAGATAAACTGGTTGAATTTATGGAGTACAAATATTTGATGAAAAAAATAAATGAATTGATGACTCCCTTGCAGACAAGGCTCATTAACTCTGGAAAGTAACTCCTCTTAATATAAGGATAACACTGATTCCAAAAACCCGAGTGGATGGGATCTGTCAATTCAATAAGAGTAACTCATCAACACTAAATTACAAATTGGCCTTGTGCCTAACCTTTGTGTGTTTGCCAAAGAAAAGCTTCTTTCCTTGCTCTTCCAACTTTGAGGAGGTTTAATTTTTGATCTTTTAAGTATCCAGAGAGGGAAATAGCAAACTATTTTTGCAGCAATATCTTCTTTAGGGGTTGGCATAGGTGGTGCATTGGTTAAAGCTCGGACTAGAGAATCATATAATGTGTGTTCAAATCCCAGTCATAACTATTGCATCTATCTTTACCTGCCTCGGGCAGATCGGACTCATTAACTCAGGAGAATAACTCATCTAGGTGAAAGTAACAATGATTTCAAAAGCCTACAAAAGGTCCTTAAGTTTTGGGCTTGAGCATAGGGCCAGTGACTCTTTTTCGCAAAAACAAGTATGCTACGGAAACAGCAAAAAAACAAAATTGCTGCCCAACGCACAACTTGGTGTAACGATTGAGCATAGGGCTACTGACTCTTTCTCGTGGGTAATCTTTCATCAGAGACAGCATTCTTGTATCTTTAACTTTGCAAAAAAAAACTAATATAAATCTAAAGTATATTTACTTTGATAGGAGCAAGGCACCATTCCTAAAAATAACAAAAAAAAAAAGAAAGTTATAAAAATAGAATAAATGACATTTTATAGGTAAGTAATTTGTTAGGGTTGGGAATATAAGGATAAGCAGGGATAGACAAGGTGGATAAGGTTAGGTTTGTTTGGGATGGAAGAAACAGAATTGTTGAAGAGGAGATAGAATTTTGAAGATTTCTTCACCTAGCAATCCCTTAGCAGCAGCGTAATCAATTCTCAGGGTTCGCCCTAAAAGAGATATTCTCCTTCACCAGCAAAAAACTAGGCTAAAAGCCTTATCTTTCTTTACTCTAGCTTAAGGAACATTTTATGTTTATTTTATTAAAGGTAAAAATAAAATAAGATACTTTTATTTATCTAAAGCTAGGTACGTTGTGAAGTCTTAATTGCTAGAATACACAATTTCAAATTCTAGTTAGATTTCCATCTTTATATAAGTACTAGAATTCCTCATTCTTATTTTTCTTAACTGTTTTACTTCTGTTCTTCAAATAATTTTTTCCTATGAAAAAATATTCATGATAAAAAGTTAATGTATTAAATGACTAGAGTTTGATATGTTATGAAATAAAAGAAACCTTATTTTGTATAAATACATACTTTTTTTTAATGTTCATGTTTCAAGATCTGACATTGACAATGTTCAGTTTAACATTAAATTTTAGAAGGATCACAAACATTTTATTCAAAAAATAGAATATTGAATCAAATGCCTTAATATTGTATTGAATTTTTCCCAGAACACATTTTACAAAATAAAGGAACAGCAGGCAGGTTTTCTGAATTTAATATTTTTTGAAACCACCTTGAAAAAGAAATTTATAAATATAAAAGCTAAAAAATATTTTTTATCACAAGAGAAATTGTCTTTTGGACTCTAAACATCTTATGAGCATTTGGATGTTATTTTTTTGGACCTTTTTGCTATTAGATATTTTGACTTAGCATCCTGCTACTATATTTTCTTTTAAATGTATTATTTTGATAACTAGACCACACTCCTTCCAAAAGCCAGAGCAACTTATACTTCCAACTAAGAATTCAGCCAATCTAAAAAAAAAAAAAAAAAAAAAAATTGGAAAAAAAAGAAAGAAAAAAATTTTTTTTTTATTCCAAAAACTAAACAAAACAAAGCAAAAAAACAAACCTTTTCAAATTTTGTTGACCCAGATTATCACGCACACAATCCACTCAAAATGATCAAGACAAGCTTTTGAAAACATTTGAAAGCTTTTTCATTAAATGAATTGGTTTTGAAGATCATGGAAAAAGAGTTTGTAGTAATTTTTTTTTCTTTTATTTTCTTACTGCTTAAAATGCCAACTGATTATTATTATTATTATTATCATCATTATGATTTTGATCATTAAGGCCATTCTAGTTTTTTAAATGTAATGTTTTTTTCATAATCTTATAAAAAGTTTAATCAATTTGATTTGAACTATTTAGAGAAAAAAAAATCATTTCATCATCAATTTAATAGAAATTTAGATTTGGTCCTTTTATTTTTTAAAGGCAAAATATTTTTTTCTTTAGTTCTTTTTCTATTTGAATGTCTGTTAACCTTCCTTATTTCTCAGTTTACAAAATTTAAATGATTCCAAAGCAAAATTTCTATTTTACCAAAGTTCTACATTAATGCATCTGTCAATCTATGAATTGTAAAATCTGTTGTCAATATCAGACGTGTATCAAAAAGTTTTGTGAACCATATTAGCAAGAATACCTGTAATAATAGTATTAACAGCAAGTAAAACAGTCAAGATTCATTTCTTCTTTCACTCTTTTGTCTTGCCTATCTTGACTTAAACTTTTATAAAGAATGAAGAGTTCATTATTATTATAAGGCTTTGAGTAAATCCTCCAAAACAAAATCATTTCAGAAATGTCAAACCTGAAGGCATTCAAATCAAGACCAAACAAATTTTCCATTTTAAAAAGATGTATTTTTTTCTTTAAATTTTTAAGATAAAGATGACAAGTTTAGCCATTGAGATTATTTGAACAACTATTTTTGTCTTGATTATTATATTTGCAGCATTTCAGCTAAGGTTGTGTAATCCCTGATCTTTAGGGGCGACTTGTCTGTGAAACCTGTTTAGAATTTGAAACTGAATCTTTTATTTAGTTATAGCTGAAGGAATGGTAATAAAGAAATTAAGTTTCAGATTATGCTGGTTTCTAAGTTTGATATGAAAATCCTCACATTCTATTTGAAGGTTTAATCAGTAGCATTTGAAGAAGGAGGAATGTTACTTCAACCAAAACTTAGTTATAACAATTGAGACTAGTGAGACCCACATAATTTACATGGTTATTGAAATTTGATTTTCTAGCATTTTTGTTTTAAACTAGTTTAACCCTTTAAACCCTAAAGAACTGATATATTGGCCCTAGCAACTTAAGGCAAAAGAAGACACACACACAAAAATATTTCAATCTCCACCTTTGGAACCTGATTTAGCAATATTACCAAGTAGTCACTCAGAGCTGTTCTATTAAAAAAATATATTAGGGTTGAAATGTCAGTGTGTCTTTTTTGCCTTTGATTACTAAGTCTGATAAATTGGCCTCTTAAGGTCGAAAGGGTTCAAGAAAGCTGTAAGGAACCATAATCATAATTTGGTGTTTTGCAAAAAATCCAAAGCTATGTGTTAGGAGAAATAAACATTCAATTTTATACCAATTCAGCTTGTTTTAAAGTCTATAATATCTGTACATTCTTTAAGTTAAAAACTTCCTCAACTGAACAAAATAATTGCTATATTGTGTTTCTTATTGCCTTTCTATACTACAAATAAGCATGACAAAGATGGTGTTTAAAGTTTTACTTGCTGAGTAATCAAATATCTCTTGTCTCCATGCATGGCTTGGCACTCCCCCCCTCTCTTCCTGTTTTCAAGCATTGTTGCACAGAATGAACATAAAAAGCATTAAGAGCAGCAGAAAGTTTCTTCATGATGGAGACATAATTTTATGAGGGCTAGACACTTATAACAAAAGTGCAATTAAATATTCTGTCTCCCTCAGCCAATATCTGAATTTTTCTAATCAGTTTTTCAAAATGTAGGGCTCAGGGGGTCGGATGAGTCTAGGGACGAGCAGAATTGTAGTAGAGATGGAAATAGTATCTATAAAGGCCACAGGTCCAAAGGTCAATATATTTGCTTGGTCAAGCACCAACCCAAGTTAGGCACAAGGCTACTTTACATGCTCTATATAGCTGGTTTTTGTTTTGAAAAAAGTTAATTTATTTTCAAGAATAGTAAATGTTTCTTAATTAATGAAAATAGCAAGAATTCGTCGCAATAATTTTTATATTTGAAAAACTGTAGCCGTTCTGTTTCTTTTCTTTTTTTTTTTTTAATTTTTTCATAGACCAGGCAATAAAAGATGGCCAAAAATTTTTGAATGCACTGAAAAAAAAAAAGCTATCACAATATATACAAATAGGATTTTTACCCTTTAAACCTTAAAGAACCGATCGATTGACCCTGGTGACTTAGGGCAAAGGAAGACACACACTCAACCTCCACCTTTGGATCCTGACTTAGCAATATACCAAGTAAGAACTCAGAGCCTTCTATTAAACAAAACATATTAGGGTCGAAATGGTAGTGTGTCCTTTTTGCCTTTTAGTTACTAAGGCCGATATATCGGCCCTTAAGGGTCAAAAGGGTTAAAGAAATCCTTGTGCAGTTAACTAATGAAAAGTCAAAATCTGGGTCTTTGTTCAGCTCATTTTAATTTCCCTTGAATGTTCTGTGATAAGTCATGACTTTTACCTTTTTGTTTTTCCTGACACCCTCATATTAGTTGGGTTTTCTTCTCACCTGTTCTCAATACAAGTCTTTTTCCTCTCTACATCCCTAGCTTTTTATAGCTCAGTAATTTCCCAGCGTTCATCTGTTTCTGCTTCCTGCTGCTAGTGATGAGCACCAAACATGGCTCTATTCTGAATACACTTAAACACATGACATACTTTTTTCAAACTCTTTAGATTATTTTTTTTATCTAGGCATTGGCTTCAATTTTACTTCCAATATGTTTTCTTCCCTCTGCACCAACCATTTTTAAGATAACATACTAAGAATCAGCCCACCCACTCTGAGGATTGGCAGATTTTATGATCGTTTAAAAAAATATGCAACCAAAATTGTTTCAGTCTTAGATTTTGCTTTTCAAACTAAATAAATATAATCCAAGATTTCTTCATATTTAATCTTTATGCCATAATTAAAAATTTCTCATTCAATTAGATTTTGTTTGAAAATATAATTTGCCAATTATATTTTTGCTTGATATGAAAAAAATCAAATGAAAATTTAAATGAGAAATTTAATAATTTTCATAGTTTTCAAATCTGTTCTAAAAACATTTTAGAATTGTTCATGTTTATTTAGTTTAACTTTATCACTTTAAACAACCTCTTTCCATTTTTTTTGTATTTTTAATGCTTATAATCTTTTTTTGTTTGTTTTTTTTCTCATAATTTTTTGTATTTTTTTTTTGTTTTTTGTTTCTTATTTTTTTTTTTTTCTCACTTTCCCTTTTCTGCCATTTTATTCTTTTTAAAAAAAATTCACTTCTTATTTGTGTTCAGAAACTTTGGTGATAACTGGAAAAAGATTTTACAATCCAAATGGCATAAGACTATTTAAGACTTTCAATCAAACTATAATTATCAACTTTAAGATTTTCATTTAAAAATCTAAGACCATCAAGTCCGACCTTAAGTAAATCCTTCTTAATCTTGATTGTTAATCTTAAATCATCCCCAATAAACTTATCAAACATCAGATCAATAAATTTTTTTTCACCCTTTTTAAAAAGTTGCACAGCAGGGGTTTATGCATTGTTAAAAAATAACCAAACTAATTACCTACACTTATTATTTTTATTTTGAGATAAGGCATCATAATTTAGGAATTGACTTTATTAGTCGGACTTCTGTCCTCATCTTGGTAGTTTTGATGTTTCTACACTAGGTTTGAGATGAGGCATTATAATTTAGGAATTGACTTTATTATTCGGACTTTTGTTTTCATCTTGATAATTTGATGTTTCTACACTAGGTTTCGACCTAGTTTTCCTCAGGCTGTCTTGGGGTTCAGTGACGAGATGCAGCATCCCTATTTGAAGTTACAGTTAAAAAACCTGAAGATAGCCTGAGGCAAACGTGGCTGAAATGTAGTGTAGAAAACACAAATTACCAAGATGAGGACAGAATTCCTAATAATAAAATTAATTACCTACATATCCAACAAATCAATTCTCATTATTACCAAAATCTTTAAGTAGAACTATTTCACCTTTTTTTTTTCTACAATTGCATTTCTAGTCATTTTTAGATTCTTGTTAAATTTTTTTTATTATTTTTTAATAAAAAACTTTGATCAATAAATATCTTTTGTGAATTCTTTCTGTTTTTATAATCCTGAGTTGTTTCTACTTTTAGAATGCTATTGCTTTTTTTTTCCAAAGTCTTAAGTTGAAATTGAAATGTCTGCTATTTTGATAAAGCTAAAAAAAACCAAATTTTCCATTGTTTAAAAATAAAAAATGATACTGAATTATTTTTTTTCTTTTATTGATAGGATTTAATTTAATGGTTCATCAAACATGAAAACAACCAATAATTAACTGGTCAAGGGATGTAAAAAATGAAAATGATTTACAATGTTTAAACAACAATTTTATGCTTTGTATTTTATATATAGGATTTAATCTGTAGAGTGTAATTGCTTATATTTATAGTTAGTGCTTAATATCTGTCAGTTTCTCGTCTGCACAGTTATCAGAGATATATATATATATATATATATGTGTGTGTGTGTGTGTGTGTGTGTGCATGTATTGTATCTATGTGTTTGTGACACTGTAGTATCTGATTCAGTATTAGATACAACTAAAACACAACTGTAAAATATTTTTGGTTATGTGTAACATGGCCATTCTTCTAGTACAGACTTATAAAAAACAATTTAAAATGAACAAAGAGTTCATTTTAAATTGTTTTTTATTCTAATTTTTTACTCCTTTGCAGTTATTTTTTGAGCTCAAAGCCAATTAAAAAGCAAACCCAAAATCTGAAGATTCTAAATATCAAATTTTAACTCTCTTGACCAAAATTTAGTAGAGCTATTTAGAAGACAACAATGGTTCAAACTTGTAGCATTAGGATAACCTTATAACCAGGCATACTGAATTTCCTCCTATAAATTTTGTCTGTATTATAATTCGAAAACTAAACGTAACTTCACCTAGAATTATTGGTTTATTCATCACAGTGAAATATAGCATTAAATGGTTTGCCTAGTAAATAGAAATGTTTAGTAGTGAATGGTCAACTAAAATTAAATTTGTCTGTAGAGCCCTGATTTTTTTGGTCTTATTATGTTTCAGTAGGAGTTGAGAAGATTTTCAGATGTCTCTGTATGCAAATTTGATAAAGTTTATTTATACATTCTGATTTCATTTTATGTATTTTCTGTGTAAATCCATCACATTACTTCAAAATAAATTACTCTCATGTTATTTGTATTATATGATAATATTCTTGATTAATTAATTGGTGTGATTTGATTTTTGTTTAATGCAAATATATTTTTGTTTTTATGTGAAAAAAGGATTGGGGTTTGAATCAGAAATGAATATTCAAGAAAAATGTTGATAATAGAAATAATTTCCAATAAACACTAAAAATTGGATTGTTACATTTGCTGTCTAATATATTTACTTAGTCGAGCACCAGCCCAAGTTAGGCACAAGGCCATTTTTATGAGCTCTATATACCTGGGCTTTTTTCATTCGGTGTTGTCCTTCACCTAGATGAGTTTATATTTACTTGGTTGAGCACTAGCCCATGTTAGGCACAAGGCCATTTTATGAGCTCTATATACCTTGGCTTTTTTCATTCGGTGTTGCCCTTCACCTAAATGAGTTGCTCTCACGAGTTAGCTGGCCAAGGCAGCTAAAGGTGAATGTAATGGTTTTAAACATTTTCTGTTTAATATATAATTAAAATAAAACCTAACCTCTTTACTGCCATATCAATGTGTACAATGATTCAAAACTAAGAGCTCTTTTTAAAGTGTTTTTCATTTGTGAACACACACACTATTGTTCTAGGGGTCTCCAGACCGCTGATATTTTTAGAAGTATTGCCTAGGTTTTTCTCTCTCTTTTCTATCCAACCATGGAGTAAGACAGTGTTAATGACATAAGCTTCTTAGTTGATGCTGGAACCTCGCTAGTTCGCGGTTCGACTTTCGCGGATTCAGAGCTTTGCGGATTTTCAAACCACGAACTAGCGAGGTTCCACTTTTCACTTGCGGGTTCAGAGCTTCGCGGATTTAAAAAATATTCAAAAATTAAAAATATAAAAAAATATTAAAAAATTAATAATGAAAAATAGTTAGTCTTTGTCTCGCGGTGATTTTTTAAGTGTAAAAGTTTTGT
>JAUZSX010006107.1:0-22197 GCA_034780655.1 Idiosepius hallami
GGAGAGCAGTTCATCTAGGTGAAGGGTAACACCGAATATATCAAGCCCGGGTAAGAGCACGTAAAATGGCCTTGTGCTAAACTTGGGGGTGCTTACCAAGTAAATATACCAACGAACGAGTAACGACATTCCAATATATGAAAACGTATGCGGAGGTTTATTTATGTCGATATGACCTACCTCTCGCCACTCAGTCCACTAACTTCAAAAAACATCGAAGACCGCCTGGATATAGGCATTGCAAGAGCTGTCATCCTATTATAAAAAGTGGCACCTTAATCCTAATCCAAGTGGACCGTAAAGGTTTATCTTCACCGTATATTCAATTAAACAAGTAAAGAATAATCTATGGTAACTGAGAGTGATCTCCCTTTTGTTACAACAAATAATCTTCTTTTGAAGCCAGAACAAAAACAATGTCAATGAACACGTTAGTTTCGTCCTTGTCATTATTGTCTCGTACAAACCGACTTGGATCTAAATCATCATGGAAATGTTTTCGACGCTTTTTTGCTTCAACTGTGGAACCCCAACATGTTGTAATTACCGGAGGTGGAATGGTTGGAGCTGCAATGGCATGTGCCCTTGGTAAAGAAAAAAAAAAACACCCCAGATATTTTTTATTTTGTTTGCTTTTTTTTTTTGTATTTTTAAATAATTATATATTTCATGTCCGTATCTATATTTCTCTGTGTGATTTGCATTTAGTACTATAACTTTCATTAATATTATTATTTGGAGCTTTTGCACAACAAGCAAATGGAGAAATATTTTTTTGCTCAGGGACTTCACACCGGTTGTAAGACAGCTATTTGATTGGCTAGGGTTAGGGTTTAAGGTTAGGGTTAGGCCAAATTTTTCCACTTGCTTGTTATGCAAATAACGCATAAAAAAGCGCCTATTGTTTTTTTTTTAAAGAACTACTTGTGGTCATCAAAAAAAATAAAAAAAATAATAATAATTCGTTCGGTAAAACTAGTCACCGGCAAAAACAAAAAAAAAAAACAAACGTTTTTTGATAGTCTTCATGTTTAAAAATCTATCAAAAATCAGGAAATGGGTGAATTAATATGAAATTTTCAACGATTACTAAGTAAAGAATAAAGTTTATAATGATTTAATTTTTTTTGTTTGATAAAATTTTTTTTTCTTTAAAATTTATTTGTTTTTACCCCCCCCTCTATAATCTGCTTTTTTTCCTGCCTTATAGACCGAGATCCGAGTATAGTTTTCAAAACTATAAATTTTATTTATTTTTTTTTTTTTAGTTCGAAAATACTGAAATACGCCCTTGGAGTTTTATTATAAATATCAAAATCAAATTATAGAAATAACGTGTTAACTCTTGCATGACAGAAAAATTGTTTTTTTTTTAAGAAGCCTAAAGTTTGTGTCTTTAGGGACAATAAATGGAGTGTGTGCGTGCGTCTGTTGTAGGGCTGTTTTCTTTCACACAAATATGTTATTGTTGTCTTTTCTTAAAACAATTACTTGAAATTTAAGATTTTCATAAACTTTCAAAACTTTGTTTTCAGCAAATTATTCTAATTTAACCCTTTTAACCCTAAAGAACCGATATATTGGCCCTGGCAACTTAAGGCAAAAGAAGACACACGTAACAACGATATTTCAACCTCCACCTTTGGATCCTGATTTAGCAATATTACCAAGTAGTCACTCAGAGCCATTCTATTAAAGAACCATATTAGAGTCAAAATATGGGTGTCTTTTTTGCCTTTGGTTACTAAGGCCGATATATCGGCTCTTTAGGGTAGGAAGGGTTAAGAGGCGCGTTTTCTAATTTCTAGTAATTTTGTTATGTTTTGTGGCGAATATGGGAAAATGAAAATCGGACGAAGCAAAAATAGTGAATTTAATTTTAACTGAGCAAGGAAAGAAGACCTTTTTTTTTAATTCATCATGAGTTAAAGCGATAATACATTTGATCTAAAGACCCTAAGCCTTAAAGTTTAATCTTTTAACCGTTTTGCAAGACAATCAACAATTTAGCTTTTTTTTCTTCCCTTATTACTGGGCACCGTTTTGGTTCCGGTGACCATGTAAATAATGTTCTCTTCAAAATTAACTGCAACTTGGTTAATGGTTTCTCTTCAACGGTGAATTTGAAAAATCTAGAAAAAAATGGGCAGTCTTTTACAACTATCCGTACCTTTCAAAAACATGGACCATAAATCTGTCAACGATAATTTTCCATTTTCACCGTCAAATTTATCACGTGCGATGAAAAGTTGAAAGCAATTTAAAAGTGAAAACAATTTGATGGTAAAAATGCAAAAGTGTCGCTGACAGATTTATGGTCCCTGTTTTCGAAAGGTACGGATAGTTGTAAAAGACTGCCAAAAAATGTACTAAAAAATGAATACATCAACTCAACTCACACTAGATGTTGGTTAAGTCAAGTTTTTAAAAATAATTCAATCAACTTTACCTTTTAACAATCGATTTTTAAAAATTTATATTTTTTATATTCTAATTTTTTTATTTTCGTTATTTTTTAAGTCGAACTGTTATTTGAACTAGATTTTTTTTTAATCAAGGAAGTCGAACTGTTATTTGAACTAGATTTTTTTAAAAATCAAGTGAGTCGAACTGTTATTTGAACTAGATTTTTTTAAAAATCAAGTTAAGTCGAACTGTTATTTGAACTAGATTTTTTTAAAAATCAAGTGAGTCGAACTGTTATTTGAACTAGATATTTTTTAAAAATCAAGTGAGTCGAACTGTTATTTGAACTAGATTTTTTTTATAAAATATAGTTTAAAATGAATTATGTAAGCAAAAAGAAAATAAATAAATGCAATATTGCAAAATAAAATTAGATTATTTAAAAAAAAACATTATTTTTAAATGAAATACACACTGAGAGTGTTGCAGTCAGTGCACAGTGCAGTGAGTGAGTGCTGTTTTGCTGTTATGTTATATTGTTTTGAAAGAAATCTGGGTTCTAAAATAAGAAGACCTCACAAATGGAATAGCCTCTGGTCTCTGATGGTCTAAATCCAGCCCTACCACATCATAGTTTAATGAGACCAAAAATATTAGAATAGCAATAAAAACAATTGAAATATTATAAGAAATGATTTAAATTATTTTTTTTTTGCAGGATATGATCCCAACTTTGCAAAGAAGAGAATTACTTTATTGGAATCTGGTCCTGAAAAAATATTTGAATTGCCAAAAAATTACAGAAACCGTGTCAGCACAGTCAATCCTGCTTCAGTTGATCTTCTTAATAGTAAGTTAACCCTTAAACCCTAAAGAACTAATACATCAGCCCTGGCGAATCAAGCATAAGAAGATACACACACAACGATATTTCAACCTCCACTTTTGGACCCTGACTTAACAATATTACCTAGTAGTTACTCAGAGCCCTTTAAACCCTAAAGAACTGATATATCGGCACTGGCAAATCAGGCATAAGAAGACACACACAACGATATTTCAACCTCCACTTTTGGAACCTGACTTAACAATATTACCAAGTAGTTACTCAGAGCCCTTTAAACCCTAAAGAACTGATATATCAGCACTGGCAAATCAGGCATAAGAAGACACACACACACACAATGATATTTCAACCTCCACTTTTGGAACCTGATTTAACAATATTACCAAGTAGTCACTCAGAGCCTTTCTATTAAAGAGCCATATTAGGGTCGAAATGTCAGTGTGTCTTTTTTTTCTTCACAACGTTTCAACCGGGTTTTCATTTAATCTTCATGCGTGTAAATAATTTTATGTTTGTTAACTTTAGTTTTTAACACCAAAACACGTATTTAATTAAAAACATTAGAATTTACAAAAAAAAAAGAACAAAACACACATTACATGACGTTTGAGAAGATTTACCAGAGTAAGACGCTAAAAAAGAACAAAATATCCATTGTTAAAAAAACAAGAAAAACATTAACAAACGCAGAAAACTTAAATTAATACAAAAACAAAAACCTAGCAAGATAAACATTAGAAAAACAAAAGTTAACAAACATGAACTCATTTACACCTGATGAAAACCGAAGGTCCACCCGGTTGAAATGTTGTGAAGAAAAAAATAAATATGAAAATAAAGATGAGGACAATCATCCGAAAAATACTCATAGAATTATTATTTGGACTATTGTTCTAATAATTGAAAACAATATGCATTATACTCAAATTGGGCTAATTGATCAATTTTTTTAAAAATCTTTTTCAAAATTCAGGTTTTATTTTTTTTTTATGAAAAAATAAAAGTTTGAATTTTTTTAATTATTTTCAATTTTTATTTTTCATTAAATCTTTTCATAAAAAATGTTAATATATGTAGAGGTGTTTGATCAAGGGAGCGAAACAGAGTGGAGTTCTCTCCCTTTTCCGATATAAAGCTGGTACTGTCGACTCCGGCTTAGCAGTCTTGACTCTGTGCGAAGACAGTAAACACTGTCTCTATCTTTCTGGGATCATCCACTAGTGCCAGAACGCACGTGGGTCTCTCTCCTTCGAAAAGACTAAGGAGTCTACTCTACAATATAGAATTTTTTTTAATGGTAACATGAAACATAGGTAATATTTATCTTATATACTATAAAACTATAATCGCATTTGAACGGATCCTACATCCAGTTTTGAATTTACGGGCCTGTGCATGGCTAGGCGCTATATTTCCAGAGGAAAATATAAAATAGAACTGACTCTCTACTAAGGAAATAACTAAAAACTTTTCTGGTGGAAAATTTTTAAAAAAATGGTTATTTTAAAGTTTATGTTTTCAAATTATCTTTGTCTGTTTTATTTTATGTTTAAAAATTCATGTTGTTCAGAGGATTTTTTACTGTTTAAGTTTTTTTAAAAAATGTAACTTGCAGGGGTTCTGCTATTTAATAATTATTTCACTCTAACAGGACTTTGTATTTGAACAAAAAACAAATCAAAATAATAAATTTTCATCCCTAAGAATCCAACCATGTAAAATTTTAATTAATTTGGTTTTTCAATTATATATTCTTTTGTAGTTTCTAATATAAACGTCATTCATACAAATCTCCTTTATAATAATAAATAGAATAGAATAGTATATAAACTAGGAGAGCTGGAATATTTTAACGGCATTTAAAAAAAAATAGATTTAAAACATGGTTTGGTATGCAACAAATCTGGAAGGCAGTGATTACTGAAATTGTGGTTAATCCCCTTGAAATGTCTTGAGATGAACTTTGCCGAAACGTAGTGAATAAAAAAAAAACATCCAAAACTACTTAGATGAGAACAAAAGTCTAAAATAAAAAATTAGAATTTGTTATCAAAATTTACACTGACTGCTGTGCTGTAGAATTAACATTCGTATACAAAATGCACGGTAGATAATTATGCAAGGGAAATAACTCTTACTAATAGCAAAATGTTTTATGCATAAATATATTTCCATATAATAAAGATTAATTAAATAATTGTTTATACTAAACCAAAGTTTTGCAGATGATATGCCAAAGAGTAAAATTTTCACTCCTGGGTACAATCTGGTGACTGGGTTTGTAAGCTGAGCCTGACTACCTGGAAGTGATCTTATGGTTAGTCTATTTAGTCAGTAACGGATATATATATATGGAAAGTCCTAAAAGAAATTATTTTAGTCGAAAATTATTAATACATTAGGTTATTGATTCTGAAAAATAACTAAAATTATAACCACAGCGTTCTATTTTAATTAGAAAAACATTAATAATAAATAGTTTCATTGTCAGAATTGATATTTGTGTATCCGTTGCCAATTTTTGTAGTCTTTTAGTTTCGGTTGAGGTTAAGATGTCGAACACTGTTCTCCAATTTACGTTTCAAACTCAACCATTTTTCATCATTTCAACTTTTAATATTTAATTCGTTGTGCCAAATATATACTTGGCTTTTCATCTAAACATTTCGTTTAAACGCATGGATGGAAAATTAAAAAAAGAGATGAAATATTTCCATTGCTTTTTGCTGCCGAGAAGGATAGTGAAAAAATAGTGTTTTTAAGTATAGAATTGTAGATGATCATGAAAATGGAGGTCGAAATCAAAATATAAAAGACACAGAAGGTAAATAAAGTTCTAATAAAAACACGGTGCATTTTTTTCTGCACACGAATGGGGGATTATACTGTGGGTCTAAAGGTCTATTTTGTTTTGGAATGTTTATTCTGTGGCTTATTTTAAATGCAGAAGAAAAAATAGGTTAAACTGCTCGATATTGCGCAACTGGTCCCACGTTTTCCGAAATTGCCCGAATAGTCCCATATTTTTTTAAATTGCCTGATTGGTCCCATATTTTCCGAAATTGCCCGACTGGTCCCATATTTTTACAAAAAGCAACAAACACTTAAGGGATAAGTCGTCAAGCAACAGTAATTCACTTGTTAGGAATATAAGAGGAGTTCCTAAATAAGATGTTAGGGACTTCACACACGTGATCGTATTTAATATACGCAGGCTTGCAACGCTGCTTCTAGTAATAATGGTCGGCATGGCTTATAGCGTCAAACGATGCATGTGGTGGAATAAAACGCACAGCAATACACAACACCGACCCTCCAGGAATCATCCTAATTAACTTATTTATAAATGTACGAGGTGCCCCCTCATTGTCTTATAAACATCGACACGGTACTTTCACTATATCAAGTGTGCCGCCATTTGCAACGGCTCCGGATGTGTCTTGCACAAACATTTTCCCCACATACACTAAAAGCCACACTAGTTTTCTTCAAGTGCAAATGTTGAACATTCGTGAGAAGTTAATTTCAGCAAAACATTTTATTTTACTCTAATGACCAATATGTCGGCAATGACAAAGTAAGGCAGACCAAAGACACACTGAAGTAAATAGAAAGTTCTTGGATTGTGTGTTTGTGTGCTACGGCATATAAACATGTTTAGGTCATTTTATGCCGAAACAATAAATTTTGAGAAACGTAGTATTTGTCAAGGTGTTATTTTTTAACAGCTCAATACACATCACTAAATCCATAGCTGGATGGAATGTGAGTAATCAAAATTTTTTCAGCGGTATTAGTCCAAGATTTCTACGCACAATTTTAAAATTAAAATTGAAATAATGAATTAACGAATGAAACCTAATTTTGGGTTGGAAAATTTAGGGAAACGATTCTCAAACATTTACACAGAATCTTTTTCAAAAACTCTTATCCGAAAAATTTAGAGACTAAGAAAACTGATTGTTTCTTTCGTTGACAAGAAAACTGAGATGTTGAATTTATTGTTTTATGATTTAATAGCCAAAACAGCTTATAATAAAATATTTGCATTTGAAATGATAATGATATTAGGTCGTCTCAAAAGTTCGAGGAACTGTGTTAAAAATTCTTCAATTAGAAGCTGGCTGAATGGCACAGAATGTCTTGAAAAATGATATTCTTATTCGGAGAAATAGTTTTGTTGCTTTTGTTATTACTTGGCGGATAAAATTTCAAAATATTTTCGAATTTTGAAACAACCTAGTATATAATTATGATAGTAAAACAGTCTTAGAATAAAATTGTTTTATATTGATCTTTTGATGGTGGTTTTTGGAATTCGATTAAGTTTGTCGGTACCAGAATCGTGATACAATCTTATTTTTTCTTTTTTTTTATAATCTAAACGTCTGGAAAGACAAAATTTGTCATATACACAATAAGTTCTTCTATCTTGATTCAGGACAGGGAATTTTTTTTTAAATTATCAACAAATTTACATTAATTAACCGAAAATTATTCTTGAAAAAAAAACCCTCTTTATCTAGAGGGGAGAAGTTTATTCGGGACAGAAGATAGAATCATTACACATGATTTCTAATCCCATTTTCCGCTTTAGGTTTCGAGTAATGCCATTAGGAAAAGTTTGAAACCACACAACTTTTCCAGTTATGGTTAATTGGACATTAAATGACATAAAGGGTTGATATACAATAAAAAAGAAACAAGCTATTCTTTAAGAAGATAATTATTAGATATTCCGCTAATTGCTAAAGTTCTTACATAGAAGATGTATGTTGTGGGTGAAACACACCTCCAAATGAGCACTACTAATCAATATAAATTGATCTCTCTCCCCATCGAGAGAGAGAAAGAGAGAGAGTGAGAGATAGAGAGAGAGAGATTTCAGCATAGCAACAGGAGCCGCTATGCTGCCAGGCCGTGTTCCACTATTATGTACCTTTTGTTAATATACTTATTTGTTGAACCTTTATAATGTCGTGTTTCTTCTATATTTAACTACACTGTATACAACACCACACTCGACCACGACAATATGTTAAATCTTTGGATCATGAATTAATAAAATAACTATTTAGTCAATCAAGGCTATTCTGTTGGAGGACCATATGAAGGCCGAAATATTTGCGAATCTTGATTGGAACTTTTAGGATCCAAAGTTTTAAATTCTGTGTTAAATAATGTAAATTAAATAATGATAAATTAATAAACGGCAATAGATCAACGTGTAATAATAGATCTTCAATTCGCAGCATTGCTTTTGTTGTATCTTTTTAATTAATATAAAGTTCTCAAACGAACTTTTATCTAAAAGGAGGATTAGATTAAGTAAGGAAAAATATTTATTCGGATAAAGAAAGAAAAAATAATGTCGATAGATATTTTTCTAAAGAAATTGTAATATATTATTATTTCTTTAAAAAAAAAAAAAAATTACTGCTTGATCAACCCAAGTGTATAAATTATATATTCTTTTAATTTTTTAAGGTTCAGTGTTGATGGATATTTTTGGTAAATATAATTGTGCAGAGTCAAATTTAAAAGTGATCAAATTAAGTGGAGACAAATAAGGATTAGCCTCACTTTAAAAAGACTGAATGTTAATGGATAATTTTGTAAAGATAATTGTATGCAGTCATAACGAAATCGGATTAAACTTAATTTTTTCTATAAAAACCCTTTTGCTTTCCAATAAACGTCTTAATAAAGGTAACCTGATTATATAATTTATTGATTTTTCAAGTAAAATTCAATCCTAAAATGTTTATTTTATTTTTATTATTAACTGCACTTCGACGATTGTTCAGAGAATTAACTGTATATGCAATCTCTCTCAGACATTTCAACCACTCCACCATCTCTAGTTTGCAAGTGGAAGCGATATTTTTTCGACACATGTACATGAGATTGGGTCAATTTTGGAACTATAAACAGAATAACCCGAGGAAAGTTGTAAAATAGCATAATAAATAACACCACAAACTATTTTTTATCGATTATTTATTTATTTTTATTTTTTGAGGTATCGAATTTAAAGACATTATAATTTGCAGTCTTAGACATTATGTCGGGGACACAAGAAACATTTTTCCATAAAATTTAACTTATGATTTAACGAAAAGAAATCTATTAAATAATATATATTTTAAAGTTTATCATCCATTTTCTTTTTAAGTTAAATGGCTTGACAAATGCTGAAATTGTTAACAGCTATGTAGACCAAATTTGTCAAAATATATGATTTTTGAGGAAGTTTTTGATAAAAATCTTCCTTGCCAAATGCACGAAAAACTTTGAAGATTCAATTTAATTTTTTGGTATATATATATATATATATATATACAACATTTGGTACATTATTTGAAAGTGAGTTCTTCCTCCTACTCCTGAGGAGAAGAGTTCAACTTCCGATCGGGGTGAGTCTAACTATGTAGTATAAAATCCACCACGTAAAGTAATATTATGTTTGTTTCCGATTTTCGGATTCGGGTGGGTGTCGCCTAATTATTATTTTAATTATATTTCTGAGAAATATCAGTCCAGATAATAACAACCTGGGTACCTATGTTTTTTTTTGGTTTAGTCAGAGTGACAACAAGTCACCTCAAGAGCTTCTTGCAGTCTTATGCCACATCTTATTGGGATCTATCTTCTCCATCTATTGTGAACACCTGCCATTAACAGCATATTTTCTTACTCTGTAAACGACTGGTGGGGTTTCCTGAAGACGTATTTGCAGTAAGACTTCATGGTACTCCACATATTTGGACATCTTGGATCAGTGACTGTAAGCCAGTTTATTCAGTTTTTTCAACCTTTCATAAACCTTCCACATGCTGATCATTACCGATGGTTTCACTGAAGTGTCTCAATTCTCTTAGTGATTTACCAGCAGGATTCGCTCCATCAACAGCTAAAAAAAACTGTCCAGTGCCAATGCGGAGTTATCTGTTCATTATGAGTTTAGGCATAATAATAATAATGATAATAATAATAATAATATTGATTTATTTGAAGTCTTTTATAATAGTCATCGTGTCAAATGCTTTATAGGATTGGTGTTCACTGATGATTTGTGAGTTGTGCTTCATTTGCCCTTGCATCATGTTGACCTTTCCCCGAAGATAACTCTATAAGTTCTACCCGATAGCTTTCAGCTTTTTAAAATAGATTTAGTTTAAAAAAAAATGCGAATAAAACATGGCGGAAATTGTCTTCTATTGAAAACGGATCTCTTCAAATTGTTCTGATGAACTTTGATATACAACACAACAATGAATAGAAATAAAACTTATTAGACTGACACAGACACATATTCACACGGATATATACACATACATACACACCTATAAGAGTATGTGTTTGTGTGCGTGTGAGATTTTCTCTTTGCCCCGTGTGTCCGTGATAAAAAATATACTTCCGAGACGTTTTGATTTTTTTGTTTTACTTTAAAAGAAACATATTCTTATGTTATATATGTTATAAATATTTGATATTTTTTTAGATGATTGTGTATATACTAATAGATAAATAAAAATACATAATTTAACTTTTATTTTCTTGACCCTTTATGAAATATAAGTTACGGCAATAAAAAATGACAACTGCATAAGTATAAATCATACATTTCTGTCAAAACAAAACCTAGGCGTAGTATTAACCACAGGGGTTAGTCTCAACTTTGAAAAAATAAACGCTATTTCTTATACAAACATAATTCCAAAGTATCAGCAAAACAAGATGTTTTTTAGCTGTTCTTTTCCTTCAGAAATGATTCCATAAAGATTAATCCACTTTTTTCTTTGCATAAGTTAAAAAAGCAACCTTTTATCAACAACTAAGTCGTAATCAGGCATATCATTTCCAAATAATTAAAAATGTTTCTAAAACCTATATTTCACTTCCAGCATACACCAGTCTTGCTTGCAATACGCATATAATTTGAGGCATGTCCAAAAATATTAAATATATCTATATAAAAATATAAAATATATCTAAATCAAAGTATAAAGATTTGATAAAATGCAATATCTGCTATGGCTTATAACATAGTGCCACCTAGCAATTTCCATCTAATTTAATCTTATCACTGACATGCAATGTAGTTAAATTCCACACTGCAAATAAGATTTTATCCCCAAAATCGATGCGGGTCGACAGAGTTATGCCTTCATGCAATTTTTACGGTTTTACTTTTTGTTGTAGTGGCGCTCTTTATTCTAGAAGCTGTATTTTGCAATTATCATATTTTTATTGGAAGTGTTCCTAATCAACACTAATCTTAAAACAATCCCCCAGAAACAAAAAGTAAAAGAATCGGCCTAACCATTTCGGAGTTCAAAGGGAATTAACTCACACACAGAAACAGAAAATTCCATTTATCCATGATGATCCCACAAACCAAACCCATAAGCATTTTATGACTTTTACGAAAATACAACAAAATAATTGTAATTTTGTATACTCGAACTTCTGTTCGCGTTTGATTAAGCTCAAAAGTTACAGTAATTTTGGATGTTTTGCACAAAAGTTATTGTCTCTCCAGAATATGTTTTAAACAAAAAAAGAACACAATATTAGCTGTCGAGCAAAACTCGCATGCACTCCTCTGGAAATTTTCCTGATTTTTTTTTTTTTGCAATTTCAGCCTTGAGCTAATCAATTGTTCGGGATCGTTCTGATACATCCTTCAGATATCCCAACAGATAAGAATCAGGGCGTTTCAGCTCTAGTTCATTCTAGTAAATGAGTTATCTACTCGATGTCAAACTTCCTGTAGATAAGTCTTTCCTAAAATCGCTCTCTCGACCAGTCAATAGTATGATTTAAAGTGTACGGTATCACCCTACCATGAAAAAAAACCCTGATTTTCTTGATCAGTCACTATTCGACAATCGAATAATGAATTTTAGTAAAAAATATGTTTTTATTTTTTTATGTTTTTTTTTTCGGAGAGTTCTCTCCGTTTATAAGTTTAGAGAACTTTTTTTTAAAGACATAGGATTTTGAAAATAATATTTCTTTATAATGAATTCCAGAAAAGCAGCTGTTTCGACAAACAATATACTCTGAAATAAGAGAACCGAAACAGAATAAATGTGTGGCATTATCTTCCGTGCCAATGTGCCTTAGATTGGAAGAATGATCGTGTAGTAATAATTTTGCGCGTCTACTTACAATTATTTTGTGCTGCAATTAACTCGCACACCTGTTTTACCATAAAAAATATGTGTTTTTATTTTCCACATTAAAACTTTTAAAATTATTTAGTGACATTTTTATAATTGCTTTTGAACAATACTTTTCTATAACATTTTAAAAATACCATTATAAAATAAACTTTTTAAAATATATGGTTTGCTAATAATAAAATCCTCGTCTTAAATTTTCTCTTCTGTGATTTAAAAAAAAAAATTGAATTGAATTTTTTTCATTTCTTATTTTCTAGATCTTACCTACAATTTTATTTGAAAATAAAAGTAATTTGTTTTTGTTGGTTTAAAAAAAAAATATTTTTCTTTCTCTAGTAAATGTTTACATTTAAAAAAAAGGAAAATTGATTTTTTTTCTGTTAAAGAAAAAAAAACTAATTTAAAACAGATTAAGAAGGTAGTCCTAGGTCTTAATATACTTTATGTCATAAGTCTGTAAACTAGAAATTGGCTTAGGAGTTTGGTATAGACTGATTGCTTCCATGTCTATATGCAATACAACACACACACAGACAATTCTATTTTATATATATATATATATATCCCCTTTCTACTTAAATACCTCACACGAATAGACTACATTTTTTGGGGGGGGAATTCTTTATCATAAAAGAAAACATTTGAAACCACGTGTATGAGGAAAGCGTGATTCAGAGAAAAATGCACATTAAGCTGTGCCTGTTCAGTTGATTCAACCACTGAGAGTTTGGTCAGTAAAGTGATAGTGTGATTTCTTAATTTTACTTTTTTATCAATATAAACACCCTTTTTATAACTAATAAACATTGTATCTTTTAAATGCTTCTTTTCCTTTCTGCCTAATTCACTCAGATGAATAAACTACACATTTTCTTGATACTTCTTTATTTAGACTACGTTATTAACTTACGTTTAATCAAAACTCATATTTTTTAACATTATTTTACATTCCCATAAGTGTTTCAATAACTTCTATCTTAAAAAGTATCGGTTGTTTGCAGAAACTTTTTTTTCTATTTTGATTCGTTTTCTACTTTTAGATTTCTTTAAATGATTTTGTTGGAAATAGATTTCCATTTCCTTTTGAAACCGTTCGGTTTAAACAAAACTTTCTTTTAAGGCACCTCAGGTAATATCAAGATTTAACCGAGTTGATTTGATCAACTTGCCTGCTAAAATCCGGTGAAAAAATTACTTTTAATTATACCGTCGATAGTCCTTCAGTGTTTCACAATCACGATTTCATCATCATCATCATAGTTATTATCTAAATACAGATTGTAGTAGATATATCGAGTGTTTTTTTAATTACTCTGCCCTGTATACATACCGTTTTTTATTTTTTTTTTTTTTGCAGAGGCCTGACATTTTATAATTTGATAATATGTAGTTGTTATTTTTAGATGAAAGTTCAGTATGAGGGCAATTAAAGATAAGACTTTTGCATACGAGAGCTATTTGCAAAGTAACGTCTCTGAAAAAGGACATTATATGAATGATATCATATTCGATACCTGGCTTTAGAGAATATCAAAACATTTTGACTAAATTGAAAAAAAAACCTTTCCTTTCAAATAAAAACTTATATTCTATGATATTTTAAACACCTCCTTTCAAACGTTTTCGCCCTTCCTTGACCATTTCTCAGGAATTACCGTTTTGTCAGTTACATTTTAGATATATTGTGTTTTGATATGTTTCCTGAATATGCTTCTAATTTAGTTTTCCACTTTTAAATTGTAACTTATCTACTCTAATAAAGATGAGTTTCAAGGCAAAGCTACTCTGACTCAGAAAGGGTGAAAGTAGAGATCTTTATAATAAGATAAAATAATGCTTTAGATTACAAATTATCGCATGACCTGGTGAACGAGTGATTAATAATCAGGACCATTTCGTTCCGGTTTTGAATTTTGCTAAAGGAGAACCTGAAGTTTACTGAGTTTTACTTATGAAGACTAGACTCCGAAACGGTTGTGTGTGCAGATTAACAAATATCTATCTATCTATCTATCCATCTATCTATCTATCTATCTATTTATTTGTCTATCTGTCTATCTGTCTGTCCACGGATTCAACGGCCCACAGTGACTGATATTTTCTTGGCTGCACGGTCATCGAACCGAAAACTTTATGTAGTATGCTTTTTGTTAAAATTTAATGAGAGATTCTTTAGAAAAATTAACCAACCTATTAATGTATCTGTGTGTATATATATATATATATATATATGTACATAATGTGTTTGTGTGTGTGTGTGTTTATGTGCGTATATATGTGTGCGTCTGTATGTGTTGGCTCTGTGGGTAGTTAACTTGTGGGCTATAACAGCTGGGGCCCTACTTAACATAAACAGGCAACTTTGTAGCGGAAGCAGTGTCTGGTTTTAGAATGGATCAGTAAGCAAGTGAGTCTGATCAGTTGGGGTGACAGACATCTTCCTCTGACCGTCCAGCTGTTACGACCCTATCCGTCTGATGGCATGTGAATTAGAGGGAAATGACCAGAGAAGACGAAGACGATATTGCTGAATTGAAAAGAGTGTGACCAGTCGACCGTTGATTGACATTAACAATATCACGGGATAATCATTGAACTGTGGAAAGAGTAGGATGTCTCCATTCGATTTCATGAATACTGTTCGAAAAGTTCAACATAGCAAATTACTGGTTTTCTGTCTTTTCGTAAGTCTCGTGATGAGTCAGTGTATTAGTTTGTTTAGTTTTAAGGCATGTCAACCTTTTTAGGTCAATTAATGGTTTGATTTTGTTTGGTTGGATTTTATAGCACGTCAACAACAGTGGGTCATTTAGTTATTAGTTAAATAGTCTGAAAGGTTTTTGGTGTCATGTTTTTAGATTAGTGGAGTTCATCGGATCATTCGTGGCTACGAGATGGGGCAGTGGTTAAATCATGGAAAATTTTCTCACCTTATTTTTTTCTAAAAACACTGTTAAATTTTCTTTGGGGAATTCTGGAAAAAAAATTAAATATTTTAATGAACGAAAGCATCAAGCATTAGTGTATCCATTTTCATGGATGGAACAAGATTTGTGTTGTCACCGGTAAATTTCTTCCGTGATTGTAAAAATAGCAAACACCGTCTCGGAAATTACGGGAAAATATCAATACTGCACATCATATTCATTTGATGTACAGTGAATGTGGAGCAGCGGTGGAATCCTGGACTCTGGAATCCTATCAGATGTGTTAATGCCAATCAAAACCATTACCTTCCTTTCTTCTTCCCAAGGCATAAGAATATCGAGAGAGTGACTCATCTGGGTCTAAGGATAACACTGATCAAAAAACGGGTGGATGACACCCATCAACTCATCAAAGTGAAGGGTAACACTGAATATAAAAATGCTTGAGAATATGACGGGCATTTAAAACTTGCCTAGGCTGTAATCATAGAAACTTTAAAACATTGGGTTTAATCCGCAGAAAATTGAGTTGTGAATTAGAATTTTTAATGTATGCATTATCCTTTTGTGTAAATGCTATTTTTTTAATGCAGTTTGTTTCTAAATAAAAGATTTTCTAAATAGTATTTATAAAAGATTTTAAGTTTATTTTTAAAGGAATCTTTATAAGATTCACGGCATTTCACGAACAAAACGTTTTGAAAACTAATTATAACAATAGATATTCTATCTATAATAATAATACTACTAATAATGATGATGATAATTATAATGACAACGACAAAAACAACAACAATAATAATAATAATAATAATAATGATAATAATAATAAACTGTATATCCATTTTAGTCGACTGTTGTCCACACTTTATAGTTGTTTCATCAAAAATTTTATTTATTATATTTTCAACTATATACTTTTTAAGTCTTCTTTAGTTTTATTTACTGTGATCGGGTGGTAACGTAGTGAAAGCAATAACTATAAGAGAAAGAGATTAGATTAGAATAGAATTTCAATATGTTTTAAGCAGTCGGTGTTTTAGGGAGCTAAGAGATAGGCATTTCTGTAGCTGAGGTCGACTGGAGGTGTAGAGAGGATACATGGGTGTAGGTTTATTATCGTTGCGAAGTTACATTATGTATTTTAAAAAAATCACTTATTTTCTTCCCAAGATTTGATTGAATATAAATAGATTAATATTTATATTAAATATAAGAAAATGCCTTTGTTGTAAATGTTTCAATTGTAGACAAAATGACCCTCCATTTACCAGTGAATAACATCCAAGAACCAAAGAACAAACAATTAATGCTTAGACGAAGAAAGAAAGGTAGACTGGATACAAGGGACTAAGTGAAAGACTTGCATACAAAACATTAAAAACATAATAATGAACAATTTATGTTTTTATACTCAGAGGAAAACTTTTGGTGAATAAAATGTCAAATGAAAGAAAGGAAACAAATAATTCACTGGCTTACACATTTATTTATTTTTTAATGTTTTCCTTGCAATCAAGGGAATTCAGTTGCACACAAAACAGTGTGAAGAACTAACCATGATCAACAAAAAAGTGTCAACACGTAAAAATAAAAATGTATTGATTGTTTATACAAGTACATTTCATCTATCTATTAGAAAAAAAATGTAAGAAAAAATAAACGCTGGGCATTTTAATCGACAAAGAATTTATAAAGAAATATAGACATGTTTTTTCTTTTATTTATTTTTTCTAATTTTTTAGCTGACAATAATTCACTTAAACCAAATAAGGAAATCGAGTGAATAATAATAATAATAGTAGTAGTAGTACTAGTAATGTTAATAATAATAGTAGTGCTACTAGTAATGATAATAATAATAATAGTAGTACTAGTAATGATAATAATAATAGTACTAGTAATGATAATAATAATAAAAGTAGTAGTACTAGTAATGGTAATAATAATAAAAGTAGTAGTAGTAGTACCAGTAATGATAATAATAATAAAAGTAGTAGTAGTAGTACCAGTAATGATAATAATAATAAAAGTAGTAGTAGTACTAGTAATGGTAATAATAATAGTAGTGGTAGTACTAGTAATGATAATTATAACTTGAAAAGGGTAAAGCCTGCTAGAGTCTCAGTGGGAGACATGATACTATAACCAAGGTGAAAACTAGTGCTCATTAACAGCACGCAAGGGTTTATAATAAAAAAAATACTACTACTAATAATAATACTACTACTAATAATAATAATAATAAAAATAATAAGTTTTAAAAATCTAATCATCATTAGAGAATAAGAAAGAAACTTAAACAAAGGACAGTGGAATTGATGGAATAATTATAAGACATTTTACCGACCACAAAAAAAGAAATGAACTCCGTGAAAAGGATGAGGGGAGGGTTTATCATTACTGACTGCAAGCTGTTCAGACATACTGGAGTGCTATAGGAGACTTATTTTAACACTGTCTTCAGGAATCACCACCGGGCGTTGGCAGTTTACTAACGGCAGGTGTGCCAAAGGACGATGCGGGGTGAAAACTAAGGAACATGTTGCACCGCACCGTACAGATGAGACTACTTGTCACTTTGACTGCAGCCTAAACCACTGGTTACTGGTTGTGAGAGTACCTGCTGATTGATGTGAGATTCCATAATAATGATAATAATAATAATAATAATAATATATAAGATAATAATAATAAATAATGTCTTTATCTAGAAAATTGAAAATGCGCCTTTGTGTGTGTGCGTGCCGTAAATTCAAGTGATCTCTACCAAACTAGTCTGCTAATATCAGCACTACAAACTTAAAATTTTATATCTAAGGTATTTAATCAAGGAACAAGATTTTTAAAACTTTGAAATTTTGCTGCTAAAGAGTTAAAGTTGAAAGATTGAAACGTCGCGGTCTTTTCCAAATTGCTTTGCCAATATACGGTCTGAACAATTGAAATTTGATTCTTTGGTTTTTTGGACAAAGGAAACACTTTCTAATTAGTATTGAATATGGAAAATAGCTGCTAAGACGCAAAAATTCTGATTTGCAAAAACGCAAAAATCAAAATGAGCCCAAAAGCAAGCATCAAAGCATTCATCAGACTGGTATTTGCAGAGCAAAATGATTCATACCATAAAAAATAGCATATATATGGTACCGCTCTCCTAAATATTATGCTTACTCGTATTTAACAACCGTAGTTGCAAGACACCAGCACCCGGGCAAAGCTGGAAAATACATCTAGTCTTTGTATAAACTAATCTAAATATAAAACAACATCAATTTATAATCCATGTAGCCTACAGCTGGACACAACAATGTAATTTTCTGTGCAGACGCTGATGTTTGGAAAGTAGGCAACCGAGATTATTATGTTAAAGAAAGGTAAGATTGCGAGATAATCCACTGGGAAATAACTGGCCATTTATATCGCTTAGATCTATTCCTTACAATATTATTTCTTAAGTTTTTAATGCTTAATATTAATAATAATTCCAGGTGATAATAGGTATGGAACACTTGTTATATAACGGGTCTTTTTGGGTTAACTTTCTCGTAAAAAAAAAAAAAAAAAAAAACACTTTCAAAAGTGTTTTCTGTATCTTAAAGCTCTTACCAAAAGCCAAATAGAAATTTAAGATACATTCTTTAAAATAGCTAAAAATCAAGAATTATCTGTTGGGGAGGGGATCTGGGGATTTGTAGTCTATCTAAAAACGGTATATATAGGGTGAATAAAAAAGAATGATTCTATTAGGTTTTTACAAAAATAAGGCCGGTTTCAGAAACAAACTTTTATTCTTGAAAAATGAACAATAATAATGATAAAATTAATCAAAACACGAGCCTTACACAGCTATGCATCTCTTCCATCGATCTACAAAATTAATTATTTACCATTAATAAAAAGTTATGGTCTGTGATGCTACAAAATTTTTGAAAGTTTATTCCACCTCATCTTTGGAAAAAAACGTTTTACCATTTACAAATGAACTTAAATGCTAAAAAAATGATAATCAGTAGGTTTAACGAACCTAATTTATTCCTTATATTAAACTCGCGCCACTCGGTTTTCACTTAGCTGTTTAAAGCAGTTTTTAAATAACGAGTGTAGGCTAAAGAAATTCAACAATTTACACAATGTTTACGATAATTGAATATGCATTTTTCTTCAATGAAAGCATCAGTCGGTTAGCAGAAAACAATGATAAAATAAGCAAAAATAACATTCAAGACTTTAGTGAAAATTAAATGAATTTTCTTTTCTTTTTATTATTTTATAATATAATGTAAAGTGCAAAAACAAAAAAAGAATAAAACAAATCTTCTTTTCTAATATTTTTGTTTGTATAATGTCTCTGTGTGTATGTGTCCTTTTTTTAATGTCCATGTGTGTGTATATGTTTCAAAATGTTTGTTCTTTTTTTCTCCTTTCTTTTTTTTCTGTTGTTTTATCTTCTCTTCTCTCTTTTTCTTTTAAAGATACAAATAATATGTTTAGAGATCCTTTTTTTTATTCTATGTTTTTATTATGTACAAGTTTCTTTAGAAAATCTTTTACTAACCTTTTTAAAATATGTCCTTTAATTTTTTATTCTCTTTAGCCATAGAATGGAACCCTTTTATATGTTTTTTACGTTAGTTTCCTTTTAACCAACGGAGAATTTAAGGGAAAAATCAATCACATTTTTGTTTTTATTTCAACTCCTTTTTAGGTGTTGTCCACAAGAGAGTCTTTTTCATACTGATGAAAAAGTCCACACGTGCTAGACTTTTTGGCGCCAGTTCTGTGATGACCAATCAATTTCCTGGATTCCCTTATTTCAAAGTTGGATACCTTATTTTTATTTTATAAATCCTCATTACTATTTGTAGAAATTCATAACATAGGCAAGAGGCCTGGAGAATATGAAGGATCTTGTGATGTCTCATATCACAAGTATGTGAGTTTCTGTAGAGTCAATCTTGCAACATGTCGCCACACATTATTCTGGATTAGAATTGGACCATGTCAATTAACCAAAGCAGGCATCTTTTGTTTTTGTAAGGAAGAATGCATTTCTGCAAGTTGATTGTATTAGATCTTAACTGTTATATTCTGATTGATTGGTTCCAAAAAGTTGTAGATAACACAGATTGCAGGCCACCATACTATCACCATAATCTTTTGCTGATACAAATTTGGCTTTAGGAATTGTTTGAGAGATTCATCACGATAAAACCATTAAACACATTGTTTACAATCATAAAGGATACACTTTCTGTTACAAATGACGATTCGGTCAAGAACAGGATCATTGCTGATACGCACATAATGCATTGGGCAGGCTTCCAAGTTTCTGATTTCCATTGAGCTCATGAGGGGCTCATTTATCACATTTTTAAACTTTTCTAATGCTCTTTAAACTGTGCAGTACTGACGCTAAGTATCTGAGATATTTCTATGACATTTCGACGAGGATCTTGTTCAACAACTGTTTGCAATTATACGTTGTCAAGACTGCATGCTCATCCTTTACCTTCCTCATCTTCAAGGTTCCCATCTATGAAACTTTTAAAACCACCTACATACTGACCTATCACTTGTGCACCACTCTCCATAGCACTGGTGATATTAGTAGTGGTTTCGGAGTTATTGCGCCCAAACTTGAATTCATGTAACATGAGGGGAAAGTCAGGTGTTTGATTATTCATCATTGAGGGCCTTCTATGCTTTAAAAAAATATTTTTTATTCAGTATAAAACCTTAAAATAAACTACAAATTATGTGCTGAAATGACTTTTCAAACCACATCGTTTTAGGCAGCCATTAATTTTATACCAAAAAAATATTTCATGATTAGATATTTCGTAAGTAAAATTATAAAACAGAACACGGTTTTTGGGCGTTTAAAAGACCAGATTTCTCAGTTTTCTGGGAAATATAAGAAACCTAAATAGACTTACGAAATTATTTAATCTGAAAGAGATTTCATAAAAGTAGGTGATTTATGTTCATGTGAAATTTATTTTGACGTAATTGTATTATGAATCTTATTTTTGTTATTTTCGTTCATATAAATATTTTTTCTTCCTTTATAATACATGTTCCGAAATGTTTTTGTCACTGTGAATTTATTTAATTTAACACGACGTATTTTGTCCCATTATTTACATGAGTTTGGCATCCAAAAATAGTGCAGGAATATCATTCATCCATTGCCCTATAAGAAGGAGTGTTTGATCGTCCCAATTAAGTAGTCATTAACTGGGGGTCAAATTTTATTCAGGAATATATTTCGAAAAAAACATTTAAATCGGAATTATTTTTATGTAACAAAAAAAACGTACCAATCAATTGTTTGATTTGCTTGAAATCGGAATTTTTGCGATTCTTAATTGCAACTAAATGTCGCTTAAAATTTCGAGACATAGTTTAAGGAAAAATTAGATTTTCAATTTACAAGATTAATGTAATAGAATTTCAATTATACTTAAAAGAAAAAGAACTGGATTTTATAAATGCCCTTTAGTCTTCTCGCTTTTATCATCCAGTTGCGTATTAGTGAACTAAATCTCCTTGATTAAACAGGCTTTTAAAATAATTGCCGAGGTATTTTTAGAGGTAATTCTTTTATTCTTGAGGATTTTTTTGTTTAGATTTTTTTAATTATTTTAATGCTAGCGAGTGAAACGTAAAATTAAACATCACTTCTTTAAAGATCTCTCTCCCAATCTCTCTCTCTCTTTCTATATATACATATATATATATATATATATATATATATATATATATATTTAATTCACAAACACCAACTCAATATAGAAACAAAGCCATTTTTTGTGATATAGAG
>JAUZSX010006217.1:0-22188 GCA_034780655.1 Idiosepius hallami
CTCTAATATAACGACTCTGAGTGACTACTTGGTAATTTTGATAAGTCGGGGTTCAAAGGTTTAATATGTTCCTCTAAAATAACGATTCAGAGTGACTACTTGGTATTTTGATAAGTCGGGGTTCAAAGGTTTAATATGTTCCTCTAAAATAACGATTCAGAGTGACTACTTGTTAATTTTGATAAGTCGGGGTTCAAAGGTTTAATATGTTCCTTTAAAATAACGATTCAGAGTGACTACTTGGTAATTTTGATAAGCCAGGGTTCAAAGGTTTAATATGTTCCTTTAAAAATAACGATTTAGAGTGACTACTTGGTAGTTTGATAAGTCAGGGTTCAAAGGATTAAGAATACATCAAATAGTTTTTGTCTTTTACAAAAACGTGCCGTTTTATAATAAAATAACGAATTATTTTATGGCTATTTCAAAAATTTCACATGTGGATGATTAACCATTAGTTTATGAGAGCTTCTTTTTGAAAAAAAGTCAGTGAAAATCATATCATAAAAGCAGTACCGTGCTTAGCCACTTTGTGGCTCCGTCGTAGAATGCGTCTTGCGGCCCCTTTACCCTAAATAAAAGGCAAGTTGCCCTCTTCAACATACTGCAGCCTTAAAGG
This sequence comes from Idiosepius hallami, assembly GCA_034780655.1. NCBI lineage: Eukaryota > Metazoa > Mollusca > Cephalopoda > Idiosepiidae > Idiosepius > Idiosepius hallami. The sequence goes on from JAUZSX010006217.1 coordinate 620, forward strand.
CCTTATACTATATATACATAAATATACAAATATGTATATCGAGAGAGACAGGCGGAAAGAAAGATGGATTGATAGATGTATATTTTAAGTTTGATAATGATCTTTTAATTAATCCTAACAATGAATTATTTTGGTATTTTTTGGCATAACAATAAATCAGTTAAGCTAAGGAGCCTTGTGGCCCTTAGGGAGCTTGCACCCCCTCAATTGTGGAGTCTGCGGGGGCCCTAAGCACGGCCCTGCATAAAAGATATCTTATTTCAAACTTAATTTTTTTAAATGACAAACCTTTTTTTAATAAATTGGTGAAAGACTTTTCTTATTTTCAATAAAATATCATATTTCATTTATTGTTTAACCCTTTAAACCCTAAAGAACCGATATATCGGCCCTGGTGACTTGACCCTTTAAACCCCAGAGAACCGATATCCAGTCACAGTCCACCCTGGCAACCTCAGGCAAAAAGACGCAAGAAAGCACCGATATTTTAGCCTTCACCTTTAAACACTAAAAGCCTGTCTATTAATAAGCTGTAGGGTTGAAATGTCCTTATGTCTAATTTTGCCTTAAGTTACTAAGGCCGACATATCGGCCCATTTGGATCGAAAGGTTTTTAAAAACACCTGTTATTTCTGCTCCATCCTGTAGAGAAAAAAAAAGACATGTCCACATTTCAGATGGGCTGTATCAGGGTTGAAATGTCCTTATGTCTAATTTTTCCTAAATTACTAATGCCGATATATCGGCCCATTAGGGTCAAAAGAGTTTTAAAAACACCCGTTATTTCTGCCCCATCCTGTAGAGAAAAAAAAGAAAAAGAAAAAGACATATCGCCATATGAAGAGACATTTTTCGACACACCCACGCCCGAATAATCATGTCTAAACAAGAAAACAGAAGACGATTTAACGGTCAATTTCCAAATTGTCAGGAAAGGAATTTTTCAAAACAAGACGCATTGAAATCATTTCAGAAAAAAAGTTAGAGAAAGTTTATGTGGGAAAAAAATGAAAGTAGGCTTAGCCATGCTTAGCACCCCTGCAATTGCTGTGGGATGCAAGCTCCCATGGGGCCGCAAAACTACTTGGCCTCACAGATTTTTGGTAATGCCACAAAATAATTAATTTTTAGGATTAACTAGAAAATCATTATTACAATTATATTATATTTACTTGGTTGAGCACCAACCCAAGTTTGACACAAGGCCATTTTTTATGTGCTCTATATACCTGGGCTTTTGAATTCAGTGTTACTCTTCACCTAGATGAGTTGCTATCCCGAGTTAACGAGCCCCATCTGCCCGAGACTGCTAAAGTGAAAGTAATGGTTTTGACAAGGATTTGAACTCGCGTAATACGATTCCAGAGCCCGAGCTTTTACCAATGCTCCACCATCGCTGCCCATTATTACATTTATATATTAAAATCAATCCATCTCTCATTTTTATTTGTCTGTCTTTCTTTCTCTATATATATTTTTATAGGTATGTATATAGTCTTTGATCAAAGGCTCCAGTATTTTGAGGGGATGCAAATTGCCTTTTAGGGTAAAGGGGCCACAAGGCACATTCTGTGTCGGGACTGCTTACGTTGGTCGTTGCTAAACCCGGTACTGAAAGAAGGTCTATTTTGCTAATCTGTGGTTTTGCTTTCGGACACGATCTTCTTTTATCACGTGATATCGGGGGGTGCAAGTGCAGTAATGACCAAACCCAGTGCCCCGTGCTTAGCCACCTTGCAGTCCCGACGCAGAATGCAACTTGCGGTCCCCTTTCCTCTAAAAAGGTAATTTGGCCCCTCCCCCAACACACTACAGCAAGACAGCCTTCGATCAAAGACCATATATACATATACATACACAAATATGTCGAGAGAAGTGACGGAGAAGACTCGGGCTCTGGAATCGGAGTACGCGAGTTTAAATCCTTGTCAAAGCCATTTCAATCTCCTTTAGCTGCCTCGGGCAGATTGGGCTCGTTAACTCGGGAGAGTAGCTCATCTAGGTGAAGGTTTTTTTAAAAATTAAGTTTTTAGCATAACGGGGAATTAGCTCAGATGGTAGAGCGCTCGCTTAGCATGCGAGAGGTACCGGGATCGATGCCCGGATTCTCCAGCTTATACGCAAAAAGATATATTTTAAATTTCCATCATTATATAAACATTTCAAGATAGTCTGTTTTTCATAGCCAATATGTAGTTTGTTATATTAATATCCTACATAATTGTGGCCTATTATTTTATATTTCAATTTGGTGTAGGCAAAATCTTAATCTCGTTTATATACCGATCTCAGAATCTCAGATGACCAAAGTTAAGCAACGTAGCCTGTTCAGGATTAAAAGGGGTGAACATACTTATAGGTACTAAAGATTGGTCGGTGGTTCGTGGAATGACCAGTTGAATTCATTAAGTATTCAAGCTGAAACATTAGCTCTCCCCCACAATCAACCAGCAGCTAAAAACGTCTTTAATTAGAGTTACCGCTTAGCGCGAAGACTGGGTCACATGATAGTCTGGAATCTCAGTCCGTTCCTGTTCTTTTTCCGGTTCCAAATCGAGTTTAGTTTAGTTTCACCGGTCATCCAATCAAATTTCAAGTTTCTAAAAATTGGCAAAGTGGTTAGTTCGGTACGGTTAGTGGACACATATACCATTATAACAAATACCCATGGTTATGGTCACTTTTCATATAAGATTTAAAAAGTTTTCAATTCATTAAAATCTACTCTCACGTGCAGACAGCGTGCAGTCGTGCACACCACTGCAACGCAGTCGGTCCGGTCCGCATCCGCACCCACCACCATCGCACACCGACTGTACACCAACCACACACCGCCACAGCCACACACCACCGTTCTTGTGTTCTCAGCAACATTTGTGACCCTTCTGTAAAGTGAAAGTGCGCCTTGCCTTGTCTGGCTAGGGAATGTGAGGAATGTCCCTTTACAAAAGGCAACTTTGGTGCTGAGTGCACAGTAGTGCAAAGTAAAATGAAGTGCAGTAGTGTGTGCACCTTACCTGCACCTCACCTCCCGTGTGCTGTCTGTGGTGTGTGCACTAAAAGTTGTATCTTACGAGGTCTTCTGCTGCGTGCCTGCAGATCAGGGGAGGGACCTAAACAGAAACACTGCCCTGGTTTTGCTGGGGGTGTCAATAGTGTAGTTTAATAAAAAAAAATTTCGGCTTTCAAAACAAAACAGCCGTTTTCTTAATCCTTTAAACACTAAAGAACCGATATATCGGCCCGGGCAACTTAAGGCAAAAGAAGACACACATAAACAATATTTCAACCTCTATCTTTGGACCTTGTTATAGCAATATTACCAAGTAGTCAATCAATCAGCGCCTCCTTTCTATTAAAACCCATATTAGGGTCGAAATGTCCATGTGTCTTTTTGCCGTTGATGACTAAGGCCGATATATCGGTCCCTGTTAAATGATAAAAACATCGGCGCTTTTGCAGAAGAAGCAAATGGAGAAATTTGGCCGAACCCTAAAAACCCTAACCCTAACCCTAGCCAATGAAATTCCTGTCTTACAACCGGTGCGGTGCAAAGTCCCCGAGCAAAAAAAATTTCTCCATTTGCTTCTTCTGCAAAAGCGCCAAAAAACTCTTGGAATTAAAAAAAGAAAAATTAGCACAAAAGAAAAGCAACTAAAAATGCAATCAACACAGTCCACTCCACTCCACAGTCCACACAACAACGACGAAGGAGAGGGTTAAAATTAAATTCAAACAACCAACATGTTTTATTTCTAATTTTGTTTGTATCTTTTAAGTGCTGATAATAATCCACAAAGACAGGACACTTAAAATACTTGCTTTATCAAAATAAGGAAAATACTTTCTGATAAAACTTTTCTTTTTACTTTTTATACAAAGTTATTAACATGATAACATTTTTTCTACCTTTAGCAATACAACTAGTTTTCCCTTAACTTACTCTCTATTTGTGTTTATCTCCTACTCTTTGTTTCTCTCTCTCTCTCTCTCTCTGGGTTGATGAGTCTTTTCACGACACCCTCTCCTCCTACTTCAACTGATTTCTTGTTTCTTTTTTCTTCCCCTCCCCTTGGACATCCTCCCCTCCTCCTTCAATAAACCTCTTATTTTCCCTCCCCCCTCCCTCTCTCTTTGGGATTTCAACAGGAAGTCTAGAGACGATGTGACGTCACAAGAACGGCCAGACCAAGATGGCTTCGTGGTTAGGATCGTGTTGTCTGTCTGATCATGAGAAAGTACAGCGTAGCAAAAGTCGCAAAATCGATCGAATGCTGGCCAGGGATAAAATGGCCCTTCGCCGGACGGTTAAGCTCTTGCTGTTAGGGGCCGGTGAGAGTGGCAAGAGTACTTTTCTTAAACAAATGCGAATTATCCATGGTCACGACTTTGATGAGGACTCACTCCGAGAATTTAAACCTATTATTTATATGAATATTTTAAAAGGGATGAAAGTTTTAATTGACGCCCGAAATAAATTGGTTATTCCTTGGGAAGAACCCGAAAAGCAGGTCCTTGCTTCCAGGATATTTTCGGAGGAATGTACTCAAAATATAGAAGAAACTGCTTTTCTTCAATATATTCAATCAATAGAATCGTTGTGGGAAGACCAAGCAATCAAAAAAACTTTTGATCGACGAAGGGAATTTCAATTGGTAAGTTTTTTGGGTTTTTTTTAAATATTGGAAATTAATTTCTTTTAATCCTTTGAATCCTGACTTATCAAAATTACCAAATAGTCACTCAGAGTCGTTGTAATAGAGGAACATATTAAAGCTAAAATAATTGGTATGTCTTCTTTTGCCTTATGTTATCAGCGCCGATATATCGGCCCTTCAGAGTTCAACGGATTAAATTGTCAATCAAAGAAAGACTTTCTAAAGTTTTCTCGGTGTTGTTGCTTGCTTTATTTTTTTAGATATATTTCTTTTATCAAAATTAGTGACATGAAAAACTTTACAAAGTTTTTAATACTTGTTTAAAAACTTACAAAACTTGTTTGTCTATTTTAATTTAATTTCAATGACAAGGATTTTGACTAGGTTTGTTTTAATTTTTTTAAAAACATTTTTCTTAAAATTAATTTAACCATTTCTAAATCATATTTTAATTTTCACCAATTAGAACTAAAAAAATTCTAACTCAAAAAGTTATTCCCGTTGTTTTTAGTTTTAAGAAGACAGAAAAAATTCATTCAAACTTTAAAAAAGGAATAATTAATTCGGTTAAATAAAAAGTTATTTTCAATTTAAAACTTTTTAAATCACTTTTTTTTTACGTAAAAAAGAAAGTTTATTTAATTTAAACTCTTTTCCCACTGAATTTTTTGTTTGATATTTCTATTTGTAACTTTTTAATAAGAACTTTTTTACCTGCTTAAAAATACATGTATTATTTGTCTTGCTCTTTTCATCTGGGTTTACCTCTTGTATTTGTATTTATTTAATCAATATATCGCCTCCTTTTTATAAGTTTTAATTCAAAACGATATTTGTGACTTTGGATGTTTGTTCTCATCTTAAATGTTAGTTTGAAAAGTTAAAACTTAAAAGTGCAATGTTTAATGTTTCCACTTTGCCCGCCCGGTCGGTCCGTCCGCACGGTTTTATTTTCAATGTTTGCCCGACCGACAACATTTAATAGCAAACTTTGTTTTTCTGGGTGGGTTTTCGGAATACTGACAGACATTATGACATACAGGACAGGAGGACTGAGAGTAAACTGTATGTTTTCTATTTAGTTTCTTTTTCTTTTTAAAGTGTCCCCTCAGTCGGTTAATTGTCACGACACTCACATCATCATCATCATCATCATCATCACGTCATGAATGTTGGGTGACGACGGTGACTGTTTGTTCTGTTGGGTGTGGGTGCGCCCACCATCGTTTCTGCGCCATTGAATTAATATTACAAACTCTCTGAACCTAAACTTTAGAAAATTCAAACTAGGAAATAATTTTGATGATGGTGATGATAATAATAATAACAACAGGTGAATGATAGTCGTATCTGAGTGAACTAAAAAGAAATTAAAGTCTAAAAATCCAACCTTTCAAAAAAAAAAAAAAAAAAAAAAAATGTGGACATTATTTTTATAAGAAAAAAAAAGTCCTGTTTTCATATTTTTGTCAGCAATATTTTTTAAAGAGCGTCTTTCTTTGCTCCGAGAAACGCTATCAATTTTTAAAAAAAAATAACGGAAACAATCCAAAATATTTTAAAAAATCTTCTTAATCCTTTCGACCCTAAAGGGCCGATATATCGGCCTTAGTAACTCAAGACAAAGAAGACACACACATTTTGACCCTAACATGGTCCTTTAATGGAACGACTCTGAGTGACTACTTGGTAATTTTGCTAAGTCAGTCTAAAGGTTAAAAAGGCCTAGATATAGGTGTGTGGTGGGTGCTTTTGCAGAACAAGCAAATGGAGAAATTTGGCCGAACCCTAAAAACCCTAACTCTAACCAATCAAATTGCTGTCTTAAAACCGGTGCAAAGTCCCCGAGCAAAAGCGCCGGTGTGTATGCCAGTGTGGGTCTTCTTTTGCCTTAGGTTCAGGGAATCGGTTTCTTAGGGTTTAAAGGGTTAAAAATTCTACATTTTTTTTAATTTATTAACTTTAGCAGCGAAGGTGGAGCAGCAGCAGCCAGCATTTATTGGTAAAAGCTCGGACTCTGGAATCGTTGTACGCGAGTTCAGATCCCCAGTCAAATCCATTGCATTCATTTTTAAAAAATGGCCTTGTGCCAAAGTCAAGTATTTGTAGATTTTTTGTCACCTGTTGTAAGAAAGGAAGTGCGGACCCTAGACAATAATCGACACTGTCACGTCACAATGAACCAGAACCAGACAGACTGCACTCTGCACAGCCATGGAGCACAAGCACAGGAAGGTCCCTTGGAAAGTTGTATATTTACAATTTGATATTTAATTGGCGTTTTTGCATTTCAAGAAAACAAAAAGGTAAATACTGGGTCGGGCTATCATTACACCAACAGTCAGCACCCACACCCACTGTTTGTAAGCATTCAATGTGATTGGCTATTGCAATTATTGTCATAGTCAATATTGCATTCAAACGGGAGTGTAAAAAAAAAGACAGTAGTACTTTATTTTTTACTTCATGTTTTTATTTTCTTGAAGTGCAGCAGGGCCGTGCTTAGGGCCCCCGTAGACCTCGAAATTGTGGTGGGGCTGCAAGCTCCCGAGGGGCCGCACAACCACAAATTGGCTTCCACAGATTGTATTGTAAAAAAATACCAAAATAATTCATTGTTAGGATTAATAAAAATCATTATCACACTTAAAATAAACATCTACCAATCTTTCTTTATCTCTCTCTATGTATTGGTCGAATGCTTCACTATGTTGAGGGGGGCAACTTGGCTTTTTTAGGGTAAAGGGGCCACAAGGCGAATTCTGCGACGGGGCCGCCAAGTGGCTAAGCACGGCACGGAGCACTGAGGTGCAAAAAGGCTATTCATTCATTTTGTCATTTTGAAAAATATTTACAACAATTTTTATTTTTTAAAACATCAATAAAAAAGAATCATATTCTTTGAAATATTAGTTTCAGATGTGAATATTTTCAGTAGGAAACTTTAACTTTACAATAAAGTTTGCTTGCTCTTTGTTTGCTACGCCTGTGTGGTGCCCGTGGTGATCCTCTGGCCCTCATCAGACCGAAAAATGATGTCTGGTGGTGACCGTGGTCCGTGCAGGCAAGAAACTGACACTCACCGAAAAAAGGCTGTTGAATAATCTGTATCTCCGCTTCGGCGCTTCGCTTCACTTCTCTCTCTCTCTCTCGATAAATTTATAATTTGCCAAATTTTTCCTTTGGACCCTAAAAGACCGATATATCGGCCCTGGCAACATAAGGCAAAACAAGACACACTACTATTTTGACCCTGATATGATCCTCTAAAATAACGGCTCTAAGTGACTACATGGTAATTTCGATAAGTCGGCGTTCAAAGGATCAAAACAGAAATCATTCTACGCCAATGAAAAATTAACTTATTGACCTAGTTTTAGTCGGATGACACATTTTTATTTTTGTTTGGTTTTGTCTCTGCAATAATTGGTCATAACCGTGTGACTGTGACTGACTCTGTATGTGCTCTGTGTGTGTGTAACAACACCTGTGTTTTATTTGGGGGAAGATTCACTGAACTGAATGTTATTTTTTACTTAGTGACAAAAAATTACCAATTTTGTGATTAAATCACAAAAAGATGACTAATAATACAATTAAAAGTTAATTGTTGTTGTTGTTGGTTGCAAAAATTAATCCAGTTTTTGTTGCAATTCTGTTGTTGCATAAAAAGAAAATAAATTGAAGTGAAATTCGTCTTCTTTTTTTACTCAAGCAAGTTTTCAAGTTAGCAACAAATAATAATTGGGTCATTTTCAACATTTTTACCTCCTTCTCCTTGTCCCTCTCCCTCTCACTTATGCGGGTGAATAGTTTGGAAAATCTTTTTTGACAAACCTTTTTCTTTTTTTTTTTCTTTTTTTTTTGCACAAAAATGAGAGAGAGAGAAAGAGAGAGAAGGGGGGACAAATGTCTTTTCTTTATTTCTAGATATTTCTTTTTGACAACTTTCTTTGCAATTTTTTTATTCATATTCCTAGATAAAAAAATACCAAGGGAGGGGGTTGAATTATTTGTCTCTTTTACTTTGTGGACTGAATTGACTGTATTTTTAAATTGAAGCGTGAGTTGCTGTGCGGCGGCGGCGGCGGCGGGCGTCAGTGCGCACTCACTCTTTCTGTCCTTGATAGTCAGGTGTGTGTGTGGGTTATGTGTCGCTCTCTACCATGTATTAGTGTGTGTGTGTGGACAGTAGTCAGTCCTTGTTTGTCATCGTACAATATTTAGCGAGTTTAGCATGAAAACTTGCCAGTTTTCTTTAAATATCTTTATACCGAGCCGTGCGTGCTTAGGGCCCCCGCAGACCCCACAATTGCAGGGGCCACAAGCTCTCTTGCAACAATCTCATTTTTATAGATACGAAGATTGAATGTCATTTGAAACAATCATTCTAACAACTGGCCCACGACACAGTTATTCATTCATAATTGCAATTTTCACCATTTTCCTCTTTATCATAAAAGTGCTGTTAGCTGTTCTTGTTCCAGGGCCGTACTTAGGGCTCCGCCGTCAGACCCTGCAATTGCGGGGGTGGCACAAGCTCCTTAGGGATTCTCGTCTTCACAAAATACAAAAAAAAAATTACCAAAATAATTCATTGTTAGGGTTAATTAGAAAATCATTATCAAACTTAAAATATACATATTATCAATCCATCTTTCTTTCCGGCTATCTCTTGCGATATATATATTTGTATACAGTCAAAGGCTCCAGTATGTTGATGGGGGGGGGCAACATGCCTTTTTTTAGGGTAAAGGGGCCGCAAGGCACATTCTGCGAGGGGGCCACTTAGTAACTAAGCACGGCTCTGCTTCTAGAAGTTGACATTTTTCGATTGTTGATTTCCAATATTTATAAGGACTATTTTGAAACCAGACCTATCATATGCTCCCAGACACATAAAGTACAAATGTGTAAATTTTTAAGAAAATTGGTATTTTGGTCATTTAGGAGTCCATATAACAAACTCATACACACATGTACACAATTTCCATTCCTATCTAAGTTTAGATATGTAATCAATAATCCTAACCAAAAAATGAGTAAATTAAAAAATAATCCCCATATCCATTGTGATATTATTTGCTTCTGGTATTGCAATTGCATAAAATTTATGCAAAAATCCATCTGTGTCAAAAATGAGATGAAAATTTGTAAAAATGTTTGTTTATGGTCAGCATTGTTTTTTCTATTTCAATTGTAAATGATATTTCACTGAAATACAAAACCTTGGAAGATTATTATTGGCTTTGTTGAGATTTTGTTAAGTTTATTAAAAGTGTGAAGTTTGTTTCTTTTTTACTTTGAATTTCAAAATGAACTTCTTGACACTGGGAATATACAAACTTTATTGAACTGATGTCATTTGATTAAAGTGACTAAAGTTCTCAGGGTTTTTTTTATTCTTTTATTAAAAAATCTTAAGAAAAAAAAGCTGCACTTGAATATGAATGTTTTTTTATTGGTATTGTTTTCTTTCTGAACAAAATATTCTACAGTAAAACAAGATGAAATAAAGAATAAAGCAAATTTAATTGCATTCTTTTAAATTTTCTTTCCTAACATATAGTTGTTTATTATTTCATTGCTTCAAAATGAAAAACTAAGTCTATTGTCTTGAGTGAAAAGATTTGTTTATGACTTTGAGTAAATTAAAACAACTAATATAAATTCCAGAAAAAAGTTGCCATATATTTGGTGAAAAAATATTAATGAAAATTTTATTCAGGTATTAAATATTTAGCCTTTGTTTTAGTAATTTGGATACACATTTTATGGGTAACTCAAAAAATTAATTAAATACATAAATAACTTTGATATATTAAATATATTTCTAACAATTGAATTTCAAGTGCTTTGGTTTTTCCCTGCGTATAATAAATGTTACAATTAAGAGTAAAACCATTAAAAAATGTCATTATGAATGCATAACTGTGCCGTGGGCCAGTCTAATGCCCTGTTTTTCATGATGTGGTCTTCAGGTTTAAATTTCACTTGGGGTTTGGAATGCCCACAGCATTGCATATCACTGATAAGACCCAAAAGCTTAAAACAGTTGTCCAGCACTAATGATATTAAGATGCAAGATTTTAATTATAATAATTTAATTGCAATTGTATTGGATTGTGTGATGGTCCACAGGGTTTAAGAAATATACATTAATAAAACAATTTCAAATCCTTCTTTAGATTTTAAAGATTAAGAGTTAAAAAGAAAATTCTGTCCATTGCAAATGGTTCAGTCAGTTGTGCAGTAGAATTTTTAAGATAAAATTAATGGAAGCCAATCTTTTGGTCTGGCTTTTCTGATGTGGGTTGCATATTTTAATCTTTTTAGAATGAGACTAAATCAATCCAAATAAATAAACACATGATAATCTTTATTATTTCCTAAGTTCACTTTCTATAAAAAGAGGCAATTTTTAAGAAATCCTAATCTTGCTGAAAAGAAGTGTCACCAAAAAAACATTTTTTAAAAAAGGATGTTTGAAAGGAAGAGAATGATACAAACAAAAAAATCTTTTTGTCTTAAAATTTGATAATTATTTCTAGATTCGATGCTTTTAATGATTTAGAAAACCAAATGAGAAACTTTTGCAACATTTCTAAATGCAATTCAACCTTGTGCTAGTTATGGAAGACTCTTAGTTTCCTTTAAACTTTACATTAGCAAAGAGTTTTCTTAAGTGTTACAATTTTTATTTTTTTGTTGCTTTTTTTTTTATTTTGTCTCTTGTTGAATGCAGTAAAATAAGTGCCTACTTGAAATTGCATATCCAATTGCAATATGTGACTTGACACAGGTTTAGAAAGATCATTAGAACAATGGCTTTTGCTTTACTGAGGCTTTTGAAATTTTCAATGAAGTTTACTTTAAGGTTGATTATTACAACAAACCTTTGTAACAAGATTGTAGATTGCTTGTCTAAGTGATAAAAAGGGTTTGGCTTGGGAAACAAGACCAACAACACTGAAAATAAAACAAACCTTTGGAGCAAAATTCACTTCTTTATTTAAGTGAATGAAAATGACAGTATAACACATAGAACAAATTTGATTTGGTTTTTGAGCAGGGAAAATAGCTGCTAAAGGGTCAAATTAGAAAATTCGATTGTTACAAGCCCATAGCATCCATAGCATCTATGGATGTCAATTTAATCATAGTTTGTTAAAATAATTTTCAGTTTTTCAAATATCTTGGCAGTTTTTTTGGAAAGAAAAAAATCTTGAAATCACAAAAAAATGCAACTAAAATGATCCCAAAAGAAGCATGAAAGCAAATCCCAAGTAAGGTCAAGGGTCAAAATTTCTTGTTTCTTGTCAATTCAATTTAGAAATTACTTAAACTACAAACTTTAAAAAATAAGCCTTGATGAATTTAGTTTATTTGTTAATTAAATAAAAGATTATCTTTTATAAAAATGACTGATATTTGCTTGTTTTTTTTTATGCATTGTAATTAAAACTGGAGATTAAAAAACATTTGAACTTTCATGGGAATTGAACCCCAGATTCTCAGGTTGTCTTCATTATTTTTATCTTAAAAGTCCGATTCTTTACCAAATGTTATAATCTCATAAACATAGTCTTTCTAAAATGAATATGAAAAGTTTGAAGATGATGAGCTTAGAACTTTTTCAGAGTTTAACTTCTCTTTTCTAATATTATTTACTTGGTGACCACCAACCCAAGTTTGGCACAAGGCCATTTTTACGTGCTCTGACCAGAGCTTTTTACATTCAGTGTTAACCTTCACCTAGATGAGATGCTCTCCTGAGTTAACGAGCCCCATCTGCCCGAGACAGCTAAATTGAAAGTAATGGTTTTGATTTGGGATTCTCTTTTCTAATATTTATTTGTTTTATTTCTATGTAACCTGTCATGCACTGAAGACCTTTTATTTAATTTTGATTTTTAAGCTGTTTAAATGTTATTTTTTATTTATTGATATTATTTTATTTTTTAATAAAATTAATGTTTTATATTGTTTTATATATAACATACCAAATAAAACACTTAAAACGCATCATTAAAGCCTTTTAAAAAAATTTGTTTATTATATTTATTATATGATTCTTCAGAAGAACTATAACTTATTTATTATATTATTTTGATAACATTTTTATTCTGTTGTTTTTGATGACACTGATGTGCTATTCAAAATAATACCCCTTCCTTCCCCCTCCAAAAAACATGAATGGAACAGAAACATTACAAATGTAAAGAAAATTTCCTCAGATAATTTATTATGGAAAACTTTAATTTTTATTTATATTTTTTTGTTGGCTGTACAAGACCAAACTAAAATGTAATAAAATTTTCAATTGCATGATGTTAATTAATTAATTGCTATAATTGAAAAAAACCAAAAATATCTGTATATAATTATAAAACATTTTTTTTGTTGTATTATTTTCTATTCATTTTACTGTTGTACTGATTAAAAGATATAAAAAATTCAAAATAAAGAAGACATATTGCAATTTCATTCTTACAAAATTAGCAGAATTTTTATTTTTTTTATTACAAAAGACAAAATTCAAATATTAATTGAGAAGAACTCTATAAAAATTGAATCAAAAAGTCTACTTTGCAAGAAAATAGCAATTGTCCTTTCCAAATGAGTTATGTCACTTGTTCTTCCTTTTTAGCTGCTAAGAACAAAGTGACAAGGCTTCTACCATTTTGTTTGTGTGCAAAAATGTCAATTGCTTTTGCCTAAAATGAAATAAATTCTCATTTTAAGAATGGTCTAACGGTCAATCAAGCTAGACATGATGGTCAGTCAACCTATGACATGTGGGCCAAACCTGATGAGTTTTGCATTGTATTCAGCTCTCCTTAAGTCCAATTATTCTTGGTAATAAATTTGAGTTCAGCGTTTGATGATAATAAATTTAATTATCAAATTGTTTTCCATCACGAGTAACCCAGACACAAGATGTGCATTACTTGTACATCCATGTATCAAGAAAGAAATTAGAAATAAGGTGTGACAGGGAAAGTTAGAAAATTTGTTTTATTTTTATCAAAATATGTAAAACATATTTGGAAAGTATATTATTTTGTTCAACAAAACAAAAAACATTAAATTTAAAGAAAAAAAAAAAAATTAAAGAATTTTTCTTTTTAAAACGAATTAAAAAAAAAAAAAATTTAGTAAAAATTGTCAAGTTAAACAAATTGTATAGAAAGTAATCCAAAATCTGAATTTAAAGAATAACTAAAAAATTGCAACAAATGATTAATTGAACAAGAAACTCAAAATACAACTTAAAAGATCTATTTAAGTTTTCTATTCTTAAATATTGTAAAGTTGTAAGATTAATGAATGTGATTGGCTTCAAGAATTATATCTGTTATGTATTTTGTTTTGTTGAACAAGGCTGCCCACATTTTAACACCAATGTACCGTCTGTTCTATTGTATGGGTCAGATATGTGGAGAGTGATAAAGATCAACCCCTACAAACTCAATGCATTCACCAACAGATGTCTTAGAAATATTCTAAACATCAGATGACCAAAGAATATCTTTAACAAACAACTATGGAATAAAACCAACCAAATCCCAATGGAGACAGAAATTAAAAAAGGAAAATAGAATTGGTCATTCCTTGTAGAAGCCTGCATCTTCAGGCCTTTAAATGGAAGCCTGCATCTAATATCACCAGAGTTGGTTGCCTGAAGCAGTCCTGGAAAAGAAGTATTGAGGCTGATAGAGTGACATGGGCCAAGCTGGAGAACTGGGTCTGTTGGAGGAGTGCCATTGTGGCCCTATGTTCTCTTTGAGTAATGCCAGAATAACATGGGCCAAGCTGGAGAGGACCAGTCAGAACTGGGTCTGTTGGAGGAGTGCCATTGTGGCCCTATGTTCTCTTTGAGTAACGCCAGAATAACATAGGCCAAGCTGGAGAGGACCAGTCAGAACTGGGTCTGTTGGAGGAGTGCCATTGTGGCCCTATGTTCTCTTTTGGAACCAAAAGGCTTAAACAAATCAGTTAAATGGTCATTTGAAAAATTATGTATAGACAAAAAGAACGTTTCTCAAATAATGATTGTTCTTGGCATTAAATGACCAAAAAAGGTTGATAAGGTAAAAAAACTAAACAAACACGGTGGTAAAGTTGAGAAGAAAGAAATTATCAAAATTTTAAGATTGATGCATTATGTATGCCTTGATGTACATTTTTTGGTTGAAACAATTTTTTTTTGGTGGGGGGGATAGATTCATATAAACTTCATCATTCTCTCTCCATCTATCTATCTATCTCTATCACTCACACACACACACAAAAAAAAAATATATACATTCATATAAACTTCATCACTCCCTCTCTCTCTCACTCATTCACTCACGCATTCATATAAACTTCTTCACTCACACACACACACATATATTTCCATATAAACTTCATCATTCCCTCTCTTTCTCTCATACACACACACAAATATAAATTCATATATTTCTCAATTCTGTTTTAGAATTCTCATTTAGAACTTGATCTTTTTCTTTTTTAGTAATTCTGTTTGGATGAATAAAATCTGTAAGTAAAAATAAAATGTCTGTAAAATGTGTTTAGTGAATTTCTCTTCAACAAATTCTTTTTCCCATTCCTAAAAATTGCTTTTCCTTCAAATGCCTTTTTTTTAGTTTGGCTTTTGTGATTTTAATGTTTTAAATCATTTTTAATTGTGCCTTCTAGAATTTTCCTTCTTTTCTTTTATGAACACCACATTCCTGAAAAGAAAAGAGAAAATTGCATTCAATTATAGTTTTTATTTTTGAGATGAGGCTTTGAAATTTAGGAATTAACTTTTTTATTATTCCAAGTAAATATAATATTGTATAAGTCTTTTAAAAGATTGCAATGTCATCAAACTAAAAAAAAAAATGTCCATATCAAATGTTGCTTTAAACTGTTCTTTTTCTAGTAGCACTTGTTTAAATTATCTTTTTGATCCTCCATTAGAATCAGTTAATTTACTGATCTGATTACATATTTGATATTAAAAAAAGGAAAAACATCACTTTGATGATTACATGGATGATTACACTTCTGACAAGTATAATCTGGAAAAATATCTTTTTATCATTTCTTTTTGCAATTAAAGGAAAATAACTTTGTATTTAAATATTTGACATGTTATCATTTGGTTAACATCTTTTTCTCTTTCTGATGTTGAAATATATTTTAAGAAGGCATTTTGAAAAAAATAGAGATTGGTATCACCTCAAAAATAAATTTACTCTGCTACAAAAATATCAAATATTAATAAATTATTTGTTTTTTGAATTTTCTAATAATTATGTTCTTTAGGTAAAGAAAAGGATTTGGTGTCAAATACCCCTTTGAAATCTAATTAAACATATAATGGCTTCTACAGAGGTTGACATGCCATAAAACTCAACCAAACCTAAACCAGCCAAACAAGCCATCTCTTAGGCTAAAGATATGCACTTTTTATAAATTTTTTCTCTCAATAAAAAAAAAAAAAAGAAAAAAAAAAGGTGACCTTGAGAGCCTAGGATTGTCCATGTGAATTTTTTTTTTTTTTACTTTTGATAATTCTTTTTTTTCGTTTTATCAAGTATGTCTATTTGTGTCATTTTTATGAAATAGGTCACAGGAGATTTTTTTTTCAATCGCTAAAAAGATGGTTTATTTATTTGGTTAGTTTATTTATCTTTGAAATGAAACAGTTTGAAAGATCTTTAGTAAGTTAGACTCCTAGTGTCTTACTTACATTTTAACAACTATTTTTTATTGTTAAAATAATAAGTTAAAGCTCACTTATAAAAATGAACACATAAGGTACAAGTTTCATTTGATCATTGTTAATAACAAGTTCTTTGTTATAAACATGTCATCTCAATTGGAAGTGAGATTCTAACTTGACAAGAAAAGATGATTGATTGTCCATTAACTGAATTAGTTTTCATTATTTGGGGATTGGCTTTGAATACCAACTTTGTTTTCAAACAATCAATTTAGAAATACTTAAAGAATTCCCAAGGTCTTTTTTCTGTTTATGATTGCCTGAATTGCTATTAAATAGAAAATGGTTGGAAAGAAAGTCTTGTCATTTAAAGATTTCTCAAAACTTGCTTAATTCTGTTATAATGATTCTGTGGAACAAAACTGCTTTTTTAATTCTCGACTTGTTTAGGATTTTCTTTAATAAAATTCTTTAAAACCTCAACAAATTTTGGAAGACATCCAATATGCATAAGTTCAGTCATCATAACAATGCAATTTGCAATCCCCTCTGATCTATTTGGGTGGAATGAAAAAAAAAAAGCATTACTTTTGGAACAAGCCTCGTATCCCAGAATTTCATTCCCTTTTCATTCCTTTTAAAAAACTGATAAGACTTTTAAGTTGTCACATCAAACTATGAGAGAATTTTCAAAACCCCAACTTCACCTCTTTAATTGGAAACTTTTTCCTAACAGCAAATTTTTTTTATACTTTGCACAAAAAGCATAAATATATACTATAATATAGTTATATACTATTAAATATATATATATATATATATTTATTCAAACTTGGTTGGTGCTGCTCACCAAGTATATATAATAAATATTACTGTATCCAGGGTTTTCACATATTTTTTTTCCAAATTTTTATTGTAAATACTTTAGATTGTAAAGAGACTTAAGGGCAATCAGTATTTTGTACCGGTCATTTCTAGAATGAGGTAACTTGAAGCAAATAGTCCCAAAGCTTGAAGATGATACTCTAATTACATTACATAACACAACTGAATGCATATAGAAATATTTAAAAGCATTAAATAAACATAAAACTTGAAAAATTGCCAATAAGTGTTGCACGTATATTTGCTTGTTTAAATTTGTATAATTTATGATTCTGTTAATTTTACTATTGTTATTTCATGTAATAGATATTTGTTTGTAAATTGTTGTAGAACTTCACATAATAAATAACACTAAGTGTATCCTTGTGTCTGTAACTGAATGCTTGCCTACACTTTGATAGATTTTACAATGTTTTTTCTTCTTTTTCTTTCCCATATACTGTGAGTCACATTTTTTTTTCTTGTTTGTTTGTTTTTTTAAGCATTCCTGTGTTTTGCACTAGTTTCAGTTCAAAATCAAAATCAGTTAAAAAAAATACATAAGCTTATCTTTTTTTTTTTTTCTTATGTCTGAAAAATAGTTTTGATTTTATACAAGTTAACCTCTCTGATAGTTGATAAAAAGCATTTGCTTTGCTTAGCATTTCAACAGGTAAGTACATTAAAGAACCTTTAATAAAAATGATTTCTTTTTACAAAAGAAATTCTGCAAATTTGCATATTATTTATGTGTTTGTGTGTTGTTCCCATTCCTTTTCACTTAAATGTTTTTAAAATGATGTCACTGGCCTACATTAAGACATGTAGCATTCATGATCATAAAATTGAACTAAAAAAAAATCTTAAGGTATTCCTTCCACACTGTTCTATGGTTAATCCCTCTTAGTTTTTAGAAGTTATTTTAAAAATTTGAACAGCTACAAAAACCTGGGTAGTTCCATTTAACTAGCAACCTTTTGTGCTTGAGAATTTATTTTTCTACATACCACCATTCTAAACGCACTTTTTGCTGGCAAAGGTGGTCCATTTTTGTGAATAGAGTGTGTTGCTTGTCACTCTCATTTCTTTCATCAATGAATCTATCTACTCACTGGAATGACATCGGCTTTTTCAATGTTCAACAGATGCCTGTGAATGTTGATCAGTTCAATTTTGTTCTGCATGGAGAAACTCAATGATGCAACTCTGCTTCTGATGCACATCCATGACTTTCAGGTTATGAATGATCATAATACAATTTGCAATCCTCTCTGATACATTTAAGTAAAATCAAAAAAAAAAAAAAAAAAAAAACATTAGTTTTCGAATGACCTTTAAGTAAATTAAATAAAAACTTCCAATGTCTTTTATTTAATCTATCATCTTGACTTGCTGCAATTTATGAATCATAACTTAAAGAAAAATCCTTTCCAAAAATGTTCGGACAATTTAAACCAAATCGAAAGCCTTTTTAAATCATGGAAGCATTTTAGATTTTTATCTGCATTTTCTTATGCTTAGATAGATTGTATGTGATTGGATTGATAATGATTATTTAACCTTTTAAGGGCCAAGGTCTTTAAAATATTTTACTAGGTTTTTACATTACTATTTGATAATCCTGTGTAAAAGCAGTGATAGAATGTTGCTGTAATGGAAAAAGTTATTAGGCATGAACTAAAGTTCATGAAAAAAGATTTTTATTCATTGAATTTGCATACATACAATCAGGCAGACAGAAATAGTAAATGCTACAATTCTGCAACTTTGGTGCTTAAAGTATTTTTTAATGTTAAGAATTAACTTAAATGTTGCACCAATTAAGCAGTATGTAGGCCAACTAATAAGTCTCTTCTGAATAAAATATAATCATAGAATTAATTAAAAGACATTAATTAAAAAGGAATTGCTTATCTTTATTTTAATTAAACAAGAAAAAATTATGGGAATAATATTGAAAAATGAAATTAGAATAAATAAAATGAATTGTTAAAATAACAGTTTTAATCAAATGACAGTTAATATTATAGTGTCAGTTGAGCAACAATTATCAAGTCTGGTTGTATTTGGCAAGTTGTAATCCTAGACGGAATTATTCAAAGAATTGTGATTGGATGAATCTTGACTTTGACCTTTTTATAAACTTCTGCCTTTAAAATTATGTTAGAATGGGGGAAAAAGTCCTAAGAAAAAATGAGCTTTTGTTGTTTTCTCATTCCAATGATTCTTAACTTGAAACTTTTCTCCATCCAAAATGGAGAAATGCATAATGAAGGGTTTATAAAAGTATTGCTTTCTGGCTTTGCTTGGGGATTGCTTTGATGCTCTTTTTGGGCTCATTTCAATTTGTATTTTTTTCTTTCTAAATTGGTTGATATTGTTTTTCTCTCTGTTAGTGAATTAAAAATTAATAATCAGATTTTAATGAGTTAAAAAAACCAAAACAATTTTACAAAAATTTGTCTTAGAAAATTATTAAATATTGAGGATGATCTGATTGCTAAATTTTTAAAAATATTTGTAAAGTCTGTCTCACCTCAAAATGGCTGCCTTTGAGCTGAGTTGCAACAAATAATGGCATTGAGTTCAAGTGAATATCATCTGACGGTTAATGTTTCAATCCCACCTGAAGGCAATGATTACGAAGATTTTAAGGCTTAACCCCCTACCCAGTCATGGTTTACAGAATGAAGGGAGGCGACTAGCTTGGTTTAGATAAAAGATTCAAATTAAAAATCCTGTGAACACTTCCAATGAAGATAAGAAAGTTCTAGTATTCGATTACCTGAAGAAGGCCAAAGAGTTCATTATGTGAAACATTAAGGCATAAATAATAAGAATGAGGACAACGGTCCAAAAAATAAATCTTCAAATGATCAAGCCTTATCCCAAGGACTCTGAAAAGAGATTTTTTTTCAAAAATTTCTGCTTTTATTTTCTGTTTCTTTTTTTGTTTTTTTTTTCTTTCTACCTTCTATTCTTTTGATTTTTCTTTAAATGTTTTTTTTTTTTTATCCAGTATGTTTTTGGTGTAAAACAAAAATTTCCTCTCTTTTTTAGCCCCTACTGAAAAAAAACCTCTTTCTTTAAATATATTGGAAAAAAGAAAACTCTTATTTTTAATATTCAGAAGAAAATAATTTGAAATTCTTAAGGCATTCAATCTGTTAATTTCTGTGTGTGTTTGCTTTCAGATTGTAGATAAAAAAATGGAATTACCGGTAGGTAAAAATGACTCTAATATTTGAAACTAATCCATTTCTGGTTCAATATTCCTCCAATATATATATATAAGTTAAGTGTAGACATGGAGTCGGCAACTGCTAGTTTCTTGCTTACGCGTTTGGCAGATTAACGCGTAAACGAGAAGCTGGCAGTTGCCGAAGGCTGTTGACTCTGTGTCAACACTTAACTAATATACAGACTCTAACTATAAATTTAAGCAATCTTACTACACAGGTTAATATATATATATATATATATATATATATTGTAAAAGCATTTTTTTAAATAATGTTAAATCAATTAAAGGGTCATACCATGATTGATTTTTCTCTGAATTTTGCTAGGCTTCTAATTTTTGTTTAACAAAAAACTTCTATTTTACATTTCTAGAAGGTATAAGATATATGAGCTTTTGACATTTAGCAAAAATTTAAATTAGTGTCAATTATGGTGGGATCCCTGTTGATTTAACATTGAATATTACACAACTGAACCTAAAATTCCTTCCCCCCCAAAAAAAAAAAATAAAAATAAGGTCCATTTTTTTTCAGCTTTGCTTTTATCTCTTAATTTTTTTCTTAATAAAAAGAAATCAAAACATTTTTCCATGGAATCTTATCAGAAAATTTTATATCAAGCAAATTTAGAGAATGACTTTTTTTCTTCAAAAAATAAAGTTTAAATACAAAATTGCCTCTTTTTTAGATATTCTTATTAAACCTCATTCTTAATGTATAAGAAAATACTTTTAATTTGTAAGTAAAATAGTTTAGAACATAAAAAATAATGCTATCACTTGTAAATTAGTTGATATTAACTTTTCATTTTATTTATGGGATCTTTCAATATTAAATTCATTAAAGTTAATAAAAAAAAACTTAAGAAAAACAAATTTCCATTCTACAAAAGAATGAAAGAAAATTTTTATTTTGCTGCTTTTATTTATTTTTTATTTTTTTCTGTGATTTTCGTCCAAAATTTTCCTTGGTTTTATCAATTTTTTTTTTTTTTTTTTTAGAATTTTCTTTATAAAATTTTGTTTCGTTGCATGGCTTAAATTTTGCAGATTCTTGACTAGTTTTATTTATGTTACACAAATTAAC
>JAUZSX010006328.1:0-22182 GCA_034780655.1 Idiosepius hallami
GATTATAATGATGATAATGATGATTATTATGATGATATTTATGATGATGATGATGACGATGATGATGATGATGATGATGATGATGATGATGATGATGATGATGATGATGATATTGATGATGATGATGATGATGATGATGATGATGATGATGATAATGTTCAATCTATGTTCTTTCATTTAAGCTAAACTGTCAGCCTGGTATTATTATGGGAACCTCATAGAATAATGAGACAATAGCACTCAATACGCTACTGAAACGATCTTAACCCGTTTCTCTTTGGTCAATAGATTAAAGAATTTCTATTTGCTTTGGATATACATATAATTCGAAGAGAAAGATAAAAGGACAGAACATCTCTTAGAATTTATCGCATTGAAATAATAAGTACTAGAATAAGAAAACGTACATTAAATGATATTATGATAAGCTATTGAATATTTGTTCAGTTTCTTTGTTATTTGTTCTGGCGCCATCTTGAGAATTTATTTTGTATTTTTCGTCTTTTGCTCATTGCAAGGCATAAAATCCTGATGACACCATTCTGTTTTTCTATTCATAATAAATGGCAGTCATGTTTTCATGTTACGTTGCCGTTTGATGGCCATAGTTTCCTATTTGTCTCTTCTGTTCACCTTTTAATATCGGCTGCATGTCTTTCACCCAGAAAAGCACACACTTTTCCTTTTCAGTGTTAAAAATCTCTCATTTTATCCCACCATAATTTTCCTCTTTACAACCACTATATTTCTTTATTATTATTATTTCTGAAGTAATATCGTTTCTTATTTTATTATACGGAATATTACCCTTTTAAGGCCATTTAATACCGGGACCAATCATTTTCAATAAAAGTTCTAAATATGCAGACCAGTAGTGTTGCGTTGGAGGGCAGAATGAATATATAGAGAAGGTGGAGTCATTTACTTACGGAAGGGATGTTCTCGAGACGCAAGTAGTTCGAAAGGTCTTTTATATAAGTCAAATTATAGCTAAGATAAATTCATCTATGCCTTCATCGCTCGTTCATGGTTCTCTTTACTTTCTCATGATGTTGTTGGTGAAGTTGGTGTAAAAAATATCCTCAGAGAAAAAAAAGGGAATCTTCTATGATTACACCGTGTGTGCTGTTTTTTTAATTGTTTTTTTTTATGTTTTGTTTTTGACCGGTGTATCAAAACACGCATATTTAGCCAACTCCTCACTATATTTGAACCACTGCTCTAGAAGTTTCAGAAACGCCATTGTTTATGATTAGTATCAAGTTAGATTTTTTTTATGAATTGAAATAATTATCAATTTTTATTAATTGGCTTACTGAATTTAAGAAAAATACATATTTTAGTTAAGAAAACAGTGAATTGTTCATTTTAAGATTTATTCTGAATGTATCAATTGTTCTAATGTGAATAAGTAATAGAAATATGGTTTAATCGATTTTCTTAGGAGGAAAAAACAACATGTTAATCATCAATAATTCAATCATTTGTGTCTACGTTTTCCGTTATTCGAAAATTAATAGTATTTAAAGACGTTGTCATTCATTGTTTGCTTTTGTGAATGCTAAACTAAGTGCAGCAAATCAATATCATTTAATAATAGCAGGATATATTTAGAATACATAGCAATGATTGCCAAGATATATTAAATACTAAATTCAACAAAGCAACGAATCAAATGTCATTGCTGATTTTTATAAGATATTATTTAAGTAGGCAATTACTTTTGAATCTATATGAATATGCTTGTAGCTAACATTTTTGATAAAGATTTTATGTTATATAAAATTTCACGACACTCATACAAACACCTAAATGAAATAAAATCAATGTTATCTTTTTATTAGGTTGTCTCAAATATTCGTAAACATATTGAAATTTTACTGGTCAAGTAGCAACAACGTTATTTAACTACTTTACCATTTTACTGTTTCATTATTTCTGTACTTATTAGTAGGGCTTTGAATAATTAAAAAAAAAACTGCCAAATTTTCGGCATCTAATTCATGGATTTATATTAAAGCAATAAATTAATGTAATTAGAGTTCTTCTTGACAAATCTACAGGAAAATATTTCGCTACTTTATTTTATTAATAGATTTTTGTCATTTCTTTTAGCCCCCACCCTTCCTGAATTCTTTTTTTTTTTTGTACTTTTGCCCTTTAAATGTTCAATTCATTTGAACTTTTTCTCCGACCCCCGCTTGAGACGATTTCATTTTTTATTCCGTCCCCGGAAACCTGGGACAAATGTCCCTCCGTAACGCATCGAATCGCAAGCTTTTGATCTGATTTCCTCACCAGACACACCACAGAATTGCTTTCTTCTTTTGACCTTCAGAATTTGACAGACGTAAAGCAAGGCGAGACATTATTTGGCGCCATCTCATCCGCTTAACAACAACATAAACAACGTAAATGACCTATCCTTGATTTTATAAATCGTCTAATTCATTATCAATTTCCTCATTATTTTTATTATATTATTGTGAGATCTCATAGCAATCATAAGGTGGTTGCTCACCACGCAACCCAAATGACAACAAGTCTCCTCTGGTTTCCAGCTGGCTCTACGCCATTCCAGGCAAAGACTCTATGGTGCAACATCTCCTAGGATTTTTCACTGCTTTGCGTCTACTTCGTACAACCGTCATCTCATTATGCCAATGCCTGATGGTGATCACCGGAGACAAAGTGACCATAAGTCTCCTCTGGCAATCCAGTATATCTGGATACCTTGCAATCTGTGACTGATTTTTATTATTATTGTTGTTGTTGTTAGATATCTAACACCAAATACTGAGTTCTTGCGCAACCAGCAGCCAGGGGTTTTTAATGGGACCAAATTGACAATAATTATCCTCATGACTGCTAGCAGGATCGGCGCCATTCCAGTCAAAACTGTATATTTTAACCTCTCCTTGTGCTTTCTCCCTTCTGCTTCTATATTTCACACATGCCATTAAAATAATATTCTGCCAACAGCGGGCCGTGAATTCTGGAGGTAGAGTAACAATCAGTCTCCTTAAAACAGATATCATCCAAAAAATATTTCATCATTGTTATAAAATTCTGGAATTCCACGACCAGGTGATAAAAATGCAGGCTTTATTTCTTCATAGAAGTTCACAATTGAGATAATTAAACATATGATTTTTGTATACAAGAGATACGTGAAAGGCAGCAAGATGCAAAAAATTAGTATAACATGAAGGATATATCTTACACTTTATTTATGAAATAGCAAACGTTTCAAAATAAATGGATAATTTTTATGAAAATTCACTTTGGACTGCGGATAAGCAATTAGACTTCTGAATTGTAATATGAGAGTTCTAATCTTAATTGTTCCGTTTCCAGTCTCATATTTTTACTTAACACCCCGAGAGATATATGAATCTCACATTCCATCAAGCTTTGTATTAAACAGTGAAAAAAAAGAATATTTCTCAAAAATGATTGTTACTAGCATTAAATGATATAAAAAGATTTATATGCCGTAAAACTAAATAAAGAAATTATAAAAATTATAGGTTTCAATAAAATTTTATATTTAATGATTTTAAAAATGCCTCTTATATTTACCGAGCCCTGTATGAATTCTAAAATGGGAAAATATAATTCTATCAGACAATAGAAACAATGATTATTCAAATGGCAATGATATTTGCTGATGATAAAGATGGGGATTTTGTCGATGGTGACGAGGAATATTACAATAAGTGGAAAAGTTTTCGATAAAAAAAATCGGATATGTGATAAGTTTATATTTTGGGAAAATATAGATTAATATAATGGAAGAAGTAAACAAGCACCTTTTGATTTTTAAGTGGATATAACAGCAATAAACAATTGGATGTCAGGATTTGTAAATAACCTGTTATCTATTCATAAATAAGACAATAAAATGCAGAAAAGAATGAATTGCAAATAAATAGAGACATACAGAATGAAAAAAGGAGAAAGAAAGAGAGCAAGTTAATTAAATATTGTTGCTTAGAAAAGTTGCCATTGTTTCGCTCAATTGTTTTCTCTTTATTAAACAGAATAGAGACTTACATTCAGAACAAAACAACTAAAAAAGACATGAAAAACAGAGTTGTTGTACACATTTATTAAACATGCTTCTTTATGTTTAATAAATGGTTTTGTTTTACTAGCAGTAAAGAATATTACAATGTTGGTAGGGCACATTTTGAAAAGTTAGGAGATTGAACATTTATTCAATATTATAATATTATTCTGGTAATTATAGAAAAAATATAATTTTTTATAAAAAATATAGTGTACGATAACTAAGCTGAGATCTGGTGGGTCTATGTTAATTAATATATTTTATTATGATACGTACAAACTATCAAGGTTCAAGGATAACATTGATTCCAATGGATAAGACTCGTCAACTCAATGAGAGTAACTCATCTAGTTCGTAATTAACGCTGATTATAGAAACCCATGAGCATGTAAAACTGAATTTGTACTTAACTTTGTTTATTGGTCGACCAAGTAGCTAAAATGTACTATTAGTGTACAAGACAAAAATAAACAAACAAATACTAGTACTCTACTGAACATCATACTATAGCCTGTTGCCGAAATTGTTTATATCACTCAAAATCTTTAATTCATAGAAAAAAATTTAAAAAATAAAACAAAGGAAAACAAATGCGAATATTCCTTCACATGTCAAACTATAGGCTGTGGACCCGAAGGTCTAGATCATTCTTGAGTCTTTATTTTGTTATTTACAGTTGTGAAGGCAAAAATATGCAAACGAATGCAAATACTCCTCTAAACATCATACGATATAGTTTGTGTCCCCCAAGGTTTATATTACTATATATCTATCATTCTGTGCCATTCACTTCAGGTGGAAGAAAATTAGAGACGAAGAAATGCAAACATTTCCTCGAACATCGTACTATAGGCTGTGGGACGGAAGAAATTTATCATTATTGATTTGTTGATTAATTAATCAGTTGGTTTAATTTATCAGTACATAATTAACCATTGTAGGTTAACTAGTGCTGAAGAATTGGTTTGGGTATGTTTATTTACTTACTTTTTTTCAGAATTTTTTGTTTTCTTGTAATTGTTCAGAATTTGGAGCTAAGCGAGGAAAAATTTAAGCATTCAATTCCTGGATTGAATTTAAAATAACGAATCAGTTAATACAAGGAAATATTTCTTAGGAAAAAATAAGGAGATTGTTTTTAATTATTTTTGTGGGGTGAAACACACCTCAGAATGAACTTTTCCAATCACTAAAAATGTTATATCTCTCGTCACCCAGAGTGAGAGAAAGAGAAAGAGACAGAAAGAGAGAGAGAAAGAGAGAGAGAGGGGGGATTTCAGCCTAGCTGCCAGGAGCCGCTATGCTGCCAGACTGTATGCCACTACTTATGTAACTTTTGTAAATATACTTTTTAAACCTTAATACTGTCATCTTATTTCTTATATCTACACTGTATACAGCACCACACTCGACCACAACAAGTGGCGACCACAA
The DNA here is from genome assembly GCA_034780655.1 of Idiosepius hallami. Classification (NCBI taxonomy): domain Eukaryota; kingdom Metazoa; phylum Mollusca; class Cephalopoda; family Idiosepiidae; genus Idiosepius; species Idiosepius hallami. The sequence goes on from JAUZSX010006328.1 coordinate 5,507, forward strand.
CAATTTATTTTATTTCGTTTACTATTATATAGCAAATTTTCTGCTTTTAATGATTCAGTTGCATTTCAGAAACAATTTATATATTTGACGAATAAAATTTCATGCACTAAAAGAAACATTATGATTAACATCTAATCTAGAAGATATTTTTAGAATAAGAAAGCAATATTGTTCGTAATTCTTTATCTAAACATACGTATAAATAGAGCACAACGTGTGAGTAAGTGCTTCTGTGCGTTAATTCCTTCCTTATAGATCTGGAAAATGACCTATTTTCTAAAAAAAATCACAGTTTTATTCCATGTATCTATACGTGCCCTTAGATAGATATAGAAAAATACACGGTTGTGCTTCATGTGTCTAGGAGTGCTCTTAGATACATACTGTTTCAAAATAGACGCGCAAAGTATGGAAAAATCAATATTCGAAAAAGCTAATTCCAGAGGAATCGACATTTTAAACGAAATTCTACACACTGATACATTAAATCATTGAAAGAAATTCTAAAGTTCTATAACTACATGCCAAAATACCCCACTACTCTACCAGTATTTGGTCTACAAACTTAAAATTTGATATATGAGGTATTTGGGCCTTTGTAATATATCTGATTTTATTTTTAGTCAGGAAAATAGCTTCTAGCGAGTAAAATCTAGCATCGAATAAGTCCGGGAAATATTGCCTGTATATAAATTACAGAAGCACAAAGGTAATGAAATTAAATTAGAATTTGGATGCACAAGATAATTTTGCCATACTGGTTTTCATTTCTCGATCAGGAGATATCAAAAGATCCAGTTCTAATGGCTTTTTTATTTCACTTTTATTATCAACACTATTTCATCACCAATAAATGTAAATATCCTTATCGTGATAATAAATAATTACTAAGCTTGTATTGGCTCTGAACCAAAGCAATAAAGTGGCTATTATAGACCAATTTCATATCTCTAACATAATCCCAAGCAAGCATAACAAATGTATTTAGCCTGAAAACATAAGAAAGCAATTATGCAATGTAAAGTATGTGTATCCATATTTTACCAGACCTGAATACTACTATATTACCTGTCAGAACGTAAGAGTACCAAAGATAAGATTTTCAGGGTTTTAATAGGATGGATAGTTGTATTTTTAAATTAATTAAGTCAAAATACATCGAACTACAAGGACGTGCATAAAATTTAAAAAATGTTTGTGAAATTTAAAAAATCTTAATATGAATTTGAAGCGGTTGGCCCAATGATCTTTATCACTTTAGTTGTTTTTATTTTGTTACCTACATTTAAGGTGCAAAAAATAAAATGAACGCTAAAGCCGCAATGGATATCATATTATTTTTCTCAAAGAACTGATATTGCAGATTTAAGAGAATTTAAGTTTAACATAACATTCTAAATAAAACATCAATGATAATGTAGTAAATGTCGTCGAAGTGAATAAAAAACCTAATTGCAACAGGTCAAAATTTGGAACAAAGTCTGCAAGATAGAAATAATGATTTAATTAATGTAACTAAATTTTACAATGGAAAAGTTGAGGAATTTTTCTTTACTATTATATTATAAAATCTTGTATTTTCAAAAAAATATCTTCCTCACATATACTAAAAGAAAAGTAAAAGTGATTTTAGGTTTAGTAAAGTCACCAGACTTAATGTGTAAGAGAGTTTGTGCTTTCAAATTTTCAATGTATGATGTCTACTTATCTTATTTATTTCTTGGTTTCTTTGTTTTGTTTTATGGCATGTGAACCCTTTTGGGAAATTTAATACCGAGAATAATCATTTTCCTAATAACACTCATTTTGGTCACGTATAGTTTTTTGAAAAGTACAATACCCATTATATAATCAATAGATTTTTCTGATGAGTATCTTTAAAACAAACCAAAAAGAAGTTGAAAATATGCCATAGTCCGAAGGCCGAATTTTGTGAAACAATGAAACGTTACTGTTGTTTCATTTATTAAGGGATGTAAGTGGATAGATTATAATATACTTGGGGATCAACTAGAGCCTCTAAATGTGTTGTAATAGAATAACTCCTCCGTAAAATAATATACAGACATTGTAAAAATATTCCCCTGTGAGCAGACAAACACTCTGTAATACCCTTTATTAATACACTTTACTTCCAACCTTAAGTAATTTTTGTTTATGTTATTATCGACAAAACGCAATATAACAGAAAGAAAAAATATATGAATATTGAAAATTATAATTTGTTTATTTTTAAATTATTTATTAATCTATTCATTTATTGCTGAACGGAAAGACATTTTTGCGGTGTTGTGGCAAACTTGATTAAAGAGACTGAATGATAGATTAGAGTCTAAACAGTTTCTACCGAATACAATCAGAAATTCTCTTTAGGATTTGTGCAATGCAGGGAAGACCATCACTATGATTGAAAGGACAGAGAAAAAAAATTACGAATAAAGAAAGAAATAGATAAAAAATGCAAAGGATCAATTTTCTGTCGTTGTTTTACTTTTTATTTACTTATCTATTTATTTATTTTATTTTAAGGGTGAATAAAAATTTTCTTGTGACCAAATTTACGAGATTAGGAATGGACAATCCAGTAATCTTGCCTGGTTTAATTTCACAAGGAACAAGGCCTCGTCCATCGTTCTTCAATCTTTTATAGGAACTTGGGAAAAAAGCCAAAACTTTGGACACTTCAAATAGTCAGTTTTTATGAGTTTCTATTCCGACATTGACTGGACATAATTTATTTAAAGCTCTCCATTAAGAAATAGACGAAGCTTTTAATGCGGACTAAATGTCCAGTTTACTTACTGACCACATGCAAAATTACTCACATATAAACATATAAAGCTGAAATAAATAAAATAAAAAAGTATATCGATAAAACCACAGAAAAAGCTATCACGGAGAAACGCAAATAAGAACAAATTAAAAACACAAAACAAAAAACAAAACTCTAGATTGATAACAAACATTACATAGGTAAAGACATTCAAACGTATTTATAAATGAAAACATGATCAAATAGAGAAAAAAGGTATGCTTGAATGTATTTATAAGCAAAGAAAAGTTGTTCTTTTGCTTCTTCTTTATCACTGTAAAGATTCAGAGCTGATAATTTTAAACAAAATATCACGAATTGTTTCGTTTTTATTTCTTTTAGAGTGACAAACGAAAAAAAGGCATTCTACTTACGATTTTGTTGATATTATTTTGGTAAAGTTTACCCTTTGAGTTCGTGTTTATTTCATTCTTTTTTTTTAAAAGGGGAAATTTGACCTTTCCATTAACATTTTATTTTCGTGTGTTTTTAAAACAACCAATTTATTGTTGTTATTTGGGCAGTATTTAAAAAAATAAATTATGTAATTCGTGTGTCGTTAGTTAAAAATTTTGATGCTCGAACTTTTTTAAAAGCATGTTTCTTTAGAGTTTAAATTTCTTTGTCGTTCGTGAAGGTTTGGTCTTTAAATTGAGTAATTTTCTTCTCACAGGCATCTGTTGTTGTGTGTACAGTGTTGACAAATGTCTATGATTGTTGGGGTTTATCCTCGCATTATACTCACTCAAATCAAAATCTAACAATGCCGTCGTGAATTGTTCGTTTGGGACCTGAGGATCTTCTTGGCATAAATGTTTTTCTGGTGCTTGTTTTTCCTCTGATGTGGTTTCCACGACGTAGATTTTTTAATCTCATCCTTGTTGTAACGGTTATGGTGAAAATAACGATGCCAATCATCTATAAGGTTTAACTGTTTTATATAAAAGAAAGAGAACGAATGGTACAGCAGAAAGGGTTAGCTGTTACTTAGAGCTCGGCCGTAGCAGAGCAGTGTAGAGTGCTCTAACAAATCATGTGATATCACTCGCATTAAGGGCATCGAGCTCAATGACGTTATAGTGAACATGCAATTCCATTCTGAAGGATGTCATGAATGTCCCCACAACAATTTGGAAGTTACAAGGGTCGTTCCAAATGTAATGACACCTATTTAAAAAAAATAATTCTAAAAAGTTGAAGATCTATGAAGACGGGATTGGCAATATTAAAGGGTGCGAGCTGATATACATCCGAATTTATTTTTCTACATATTTACCGCCATGCTCAATGCACTAATGCCAGCAATGAACGACACTGTAAATCTTTTGACTCCGGGGTACACTTTGTCACTAGAATCTCTGTCACCACAATGACCCCGACTACTAATTGTGCTAATATCAACAGGCACCGTTGAACGCTAATCTATTCAATTTTTTCAGCATGGACGAATTTCGTGACACATCTCGGCTTCGGATCCACATCCATGTCAAAGATTACTTGCGTTCTTAGAGTGTCACACCCTCGTTACCAGTTACAGGGCGATGAAACATTCAGTTAATGAAAGCATAAGTTTAGTCAACATAATGATGTAGTTTGTGGGGAAGTTGACTTGGGACAGTGGATGGGCAGTCAAACTTAGTAATGGTAGTACGCGAGTTTGAATCCCAGTCCTTCCGTATACGTCCATATTCCGAATAAAATCTTTGAAAAAGTTATGAATTCTCACTTTTCCTCCAGCTATGGGTTGAATAGTGCACATTGTAGATAAAATAATGTTAATAAAAAATGATTGTTCTCTTGATTTATTAAAAAAAAAAGTTGGATACGCCTTAAAAACGATCAAACGAACGACACATTTTCCAATCTTCTTGACCCATTCAGGTGAAATAAAAAATAGAAGGCATTAATGGAGTGGAAATACATTTGTATGATTTATTTATAAAAATAATCATGTTTTATTATTGGTATGATTCAGATCCAAGGTTTACTTGTGATACAAAAAGCCTACATCTTTTTCCAGATACGTCCCTGCTGATTGGTCTATTGTGCTTCTTTAGTTCCTTTCCCATTGTCAAAATAAAATAATGACATAAAATCACGTCTAATGTTTTGGGCTTGGGAATATAAAAAAAAAATCTCGTAGAATTTAAAAAGAAAGATCCCCGAAAACCGATTCCTTAAAATGATCCTTAACTAGGATATCATATTGCACAAACTATTGTATTACGGCTTATATAGGGACACTCAAAGTTTACGTTGTTTCCGAGTTGAGTTTTGGTTATGAAAATGGAATGCTATAAAATACGCTGTGTGTTTTCGGAGTAAAATAATATGTAGTTTGGAATATGACATTTTCTTTAAAATTGGGTAGCCAGTTTAGGACAGCGGTTTGCAAATGAGTAACAAAAGTATATAGGTTGGAATATGATATTTACTTTAAATATGGTTTGCCAGATGGGGCAGCAGTGGAAAGGAGGAATAGACAGTGAAATATATTATTAATAACATAACGAATCAAGAACAAAAATACGTAGTATAAAAATAAGACGGATCAAGCAGGACTTGCATACGCTCTACCACCAAATTGTCAATGAGAGATGAAAGTGAGTAGAGATTGAAAAGGAAAAAGAAACCGGTATTGAGAGTGGGTTGATAAGGAGGAATAGAAGGAGAGAGCGGATGATAGGAATTGCAAAGCGGATGGATAAGAAAAGAAAGAATCCAATCGAGACTAAGGACAAAAAAGAAGAAACAAAAAAAGTGGGGAGAAAATTGGATCAGGTGAAGAAAGTGTTAAATTAAAGACGAAAGAGATGCATCACAAGTGGGATTGCTTAAACACACATACACACGAAAAAGAAGAAAAAATGAAATGAAAATAGAATAAAGAATAAAAAAAAGTCTTAAGAGAACGCAGTGTAAAAGAAGTAACAAGTGAATAGAAGACGGAGAAATTTACGGTAGAACGGGTAAAGAATAGATTCAATAGATACTGACAATCACATTACAAGGAGCTGTGGTTTACCAACTTGATTGGTCAATTCTTTCGACTTGCGTGAGTAATGCCTAGAATTCTATTTTAGCCTTTAACAAGGTCAATGCGAGTTTGTTACAAAGTCTTTTATGTTGCCGTAATCAAATATCTGGTAGGAAACTATCGTCGATAAATTAGGAAGAGGATCAAGGAGAATGAATAAATAAGTGAAAATAAAATGGTATTAAATTGATATTAAGGGTCGAGGCAGATAACAAGTGATGGAATCCAATGGTTGTCTTTGCTTTCATGGACGCAAAAAAGGGGCAAGGGAATGACGTGCGAAAACCAATAACATCAGTTGGAAAAAAACGACCAAATTGTTGCACAAACAAGACATCAATAGCTCTTTGTTGCGGGAAATTCAACGTAATCTACCACTTGTTAAAAGTTCATGTCAGGATTTGTATCTACAACGGATTAAACAATCCAGGTGACAATTGAAACTACTTAAGCATTATTGGAACCTTATGAGATTTACCCAATAGGCAAACTTTGTTTACCTCAATCGTTAGAGATTGAACGCCTTCACTAAAGTATATACATGGAAACATAGATAACAACCGTATAAAAACTAATAGATTAAGAAAAGGTTTTATTTAAAACTTTGTCCTATAACTTGACTAAACTTAGGTGTTAAATAACAATAACGAATATTTTTCATTTAAATTTAACAATATTTGACTTATAACCCAATAAAGGCTATATTCTAGATATTTCGTTCTGTGACCTACACTAAAGGTGGAAGAAAAACGCTAACACTCCGCTGAACATGATACTATATTCCCCAGCCGTAGATGTTGTTGCAAATTTTGGAATATTCAATAATATCAACACAATCTCAAATAAAGCAATAATTTTATAATTGTGAATTTTGTTGCAGTAAATAAAAAGCTTTTCAGATTAGGGGTAAAAGATTTTTTACTTTATTTTATGCTTTATTTTAGCCAAATTTTACTATCTAAGTTATGGATTAATATAACTTTTTTTTCTGAAGGCAATATTGTCACTCCTTCATAGAATTGCGATTGCCGGGAGCAGCCAACCGGTCATAGACCAAATCCGAAATTTTTGGTGATACATAAGTTGCGAGAAATCAGCATTGAGGCAGAGGGAGAAAATACTCTGGCGAAAGACATCTTGAACAAACATAAGTAAACTTCATTTCTTAGTTTTCATTTTACTCCCATTTTTCTTTTCCAACTCAATATAACTCATCATTGGGAAAGGGCCAGTTAGAGACCTTTGGTAAAGTAATTGCATTTGCATTCATAATTTAACTAATAACCTTAGGGAAAGTATGAATCCCACATTTCCTCCAACTAGGAGTTGAATAGGGGTCATTAAGTTATCTAAAAAAAAAAAACATCTCGACAAAAAGAATGTTGCCCAAATAATGATTGTTCTCGGCATAAGATGACGCATAAATGTTGATATGCCGTAAAAATACATGTAAACAAGCAAATTAATCCAGAGCTATAATAAAGATTCATTCCTTTCCAAAGAGTATTAGTCAATGTAGCGGAACAACGAGAAATCGAAAACGAATATTGTGGATCCAGAGTTCAGTCGCCTAAAAACTCTCTCAAAATGGCTTCCCCAACAAAAAATAAAGCATCGCCTTTTATTAAACAATTCCAATTAATTCGAAAGCATAACGGTTAAATTAGTGCAATTATACACGAACCGCATATTTATTTGCCCGGCTCATCATTGATTAGGATTTCCAACCGGCTGCTTAAAATAAGCCAGCCATTCTTTTCCTTTCAGAAACTCATTAATGTTCATTCTCTGACTTGGCAATGTATAAGCCCATAGTATGTTGTGAATTGAATCTGAAGAATGCAAACACTTCAACTGAATTAATGCTATGGTAGATAGACCCAATTAATTAGACTTTGACGAATTTAAATCTTGAAAAAATATTTAAAGTAAAAATTGCTACTTGAAAGAAAATCAAATTTAACTTTAAACTTTCTTAAAGTTTCAAGTCATCTTTCAACATCAGTTTACATTTTGCTACCATAAGTCTAAGTGGATCACAAAGTCGTGTTTATGTATTTTTATAAATAAAAATATTTTGGATGAATTTTTGAAAAATCTTTAAACGCTTCCCTAGATTCAAAGAACATAAATTCTTGAAAATTTTAGTTTATGCTATAAATTAGAAAATTTTAATTTATGCTATAAATTAGCATAAAAACAAAGTTTTGGCGGGATGTTTAAAATTTGTTTGTTTGTTTTACGGTATATCAACCATTTAAGGTCATTTAATGCCAAGAAAATGTATAAACTTTCTTGTATAAACAATAACCATTTAATAACTCTCGGTTAAGAAAAGTTGAGGAGGAAATATATTAACTTCACATATCCGAATAAAATTTGCTTTAACATAACTCAATTTTAAAAGTTTGAGTTTGAGCACGTGAACGTATCTCTCTCTTTAAATTGGGTCTTATGATCATCCTCGTGAACAGGTAAGAATTACAAATTATAATTTGTTTTTTTAACGATTGAAATAAAAAAAATTAATTGTCAGGGTCCGTTTTTTTAAAATAATTTTATCTTCAAAAGTTAAATAATATTTAAAAAAGAAATAGGCATCATTTTTAAAAATAGCGTACACGCTGATAGGTTACTTGAGTCTTCCATAACAAGAAAAGTTTGATTTACATAATTGCATGCTGGTTAGAAGAGTTATATAACTGACTGGAATTTAGATACTCTACAATCAACTGACAACTCACCGGTCATTGGCACACAACCAAAGTAAGCTCTAGGAATCTGGCACTGTAGATTCAGTTAGGAAAGTAATGGGGTGGGTGAATGATTGAGCAAATTAAGCAGAGGGATAAAGAAAGAACGAAAGAATAAGAGAGCGAATGCTACACGTAGGCAAGTGTTAAGGCAATTGACTAAGAGACTTGCTACTGAGAAGGCAAAGAAAAAATAAACAGAATAAAAATCGAGTGCGTTCAAAAAGTCGCTGTGCTCTTTTCAGTTTCTGATGTAATTGATCGTCCTTGTCTTACTGTAGGTTAAATTTGTGATTCCTAGTGTCAAGTTGTCCCGTAATTTCGAGAAAGTGTGTTAAAAAAATATTTGATCCAACACCGACTAAATTGTAATTTCCAATTATTCAAAGGTTTTTATACCGATAGCTGATAGGTTTTTAAAAATAGTGTTTTTAACTTAAAGGAATAATTTTTGTGTGTGTTTGTTATAACTTGCCAAGTAAAAATTCAAAGTGCTTATGATTTTTCGGGACGAATTAAAACTTAAAAAATATTGGAGCTTGATGATTTTTATTACAGTGTAATATTTTAACAAAAATGCTTGTTCTCAGCATTAAATGGTCAAAAACGTTGATATGCAAAATAAATCAAACTTTTGATAAAATATTCGTCTAAACCTAAACTTAATTGGAACCCTACGTGCGTTTGAAGTTTCGTTCCATTTCGACTCTGATAAAGTTTTTTTGAAAATTTACATAAATGTACTTTATGTGTCTTGGAGCATTCTTAGCTATTCTGTCTCGGAATACCTTCGATAATAATCGAAAAATCGATAACTAAAAAAATTAGCTTCTAGTTAAAAAAAAAAAACCATTAGCCAGATTAAGAGTAAAAACGTAAAAATTGTCATTATAAACGCACGGGTTTGACGTGGGTCAATCAATATATGTTTTATTTTATAATATTTAGTCTGTAGGTTCGAATACTACCTAAGGTTTAGAATGATAACAATATTTCATGCCATTGATGAGATCCAGTATGCTTGAGACAGCTCCCATTATGTTGAAAGTTATACAATATTTTGCGTTGAATCATAATTTGAATCATATTTTCATTTAAATACATATATATTTTTGGTCATACCATAAAATTTCACATGCAGTACCGAGCTATTTTGTTAGTTGCATATATTTCCATGGGACTAAAAAAGATATTACATAATACTCCGGGATTGTGGAAACTTGCAGTTTAATACCTTATAGTTCGGTTGTTGCCGGAAATGCTATTTTCTTTTAATATGGCTTAGTGGAGTAATATATAAACTGTTCCCTTAAACAGAAGGATTTATTTGAAATTTATTGAATGTTAGTTAGTAGATTTTTTTATTAAAAAAAAATTAACATTTAAAAGTTTATTGAAAAAAAATATAAATATACACATTTCATTTCTTTTTTATGGCTTGTTTATTTTTCTTATGTAAAATAAAGAAAAAAAAAAGTTTGGTATTAATTTATCAAAATAAAAATTGATTGTATATCGATATATGTTATTTGGACTGTTCTCTGAAACTCGGTGAAAAAATAGACATAAAGATAAAGACAACAATCCCCAAAAATGGATATAGAGATTATAAAGTATTATCTTAAAGTATACAATGAAATAGACAAATATATTGTGTTTAAAATGTTTCAGTTATGGATAACCATTTATGTATAACATTGCCAATGACGGGGAAAAAGGCAAAGAGGGTTTACAAAGAGAACCGAAATGTTCTAAGGCATTTATAACTCTTACATTGATGGACAATATGGATTCGTCAGACATTTCTAATTTCAAGTTCACTTGTTGTTAACCGCTCATAGTTAACACCAGGACGCTTTCAACTAATGATTGTGACTGCTTAAACAGGACCACAACACAAACAATAAGGCATTAAACTTCAAGTTTTCCCAAATTGTTCTTTATTCAAATGTTTACTGTAGTCTATGTTGACTCACTGGTTAGTAAAGAACATGCTAAACTAATGCTGATATTACGTTATGTTTTGTAACTCACAAACTACTATCTAATTATTGCTGGAAAAACATAGCTTTTATTATCAATATTATTATTTTACACACCTTCTACTCCATAACATAGACCTATTTTCTTCTGTAAATATATGACGCAGAAAAAGATTCGTTGAATTATTTTTGGAAACAAAGTTCTGTTCGGTGTAAGACTTGACCTTGGATTTTTTTTTTACATTCTTTTTATTTTTTGTTTACACCAGTAAAAAAGACACCAGGTGGCACCACAATTTCTAGGCTAAGGAAGAAAGAAATGTTTGACAAAATGAAAAAAAACGCTAAAATAGTAATATCATCAAGTGATTACTTTAGATTAAAAAATCGAATAAAAGGAAAAAACATGCAGAAGGTCAAATAAATCGAATTCATATGAGTCACATTTTGTTGATTTTTTTAGTTTAGTTTCACTGACGAATAAGTAAGATACTTGGGCAATGATTGAGATAATGATTACGTGCAAGGTTGTGTATGTGTTACTACCAAGTCAGAAAGGCATTAGGATCGATATGAAAGAACTTTGCGAAACGTAAAAGATATTTTTAGGTTGATCTGACTAAGGGGAGGCAATGGACTCTGGATTTACTGTAGCGTTTTCGAATCTTGGTGGTTCTGTTATGAGGACTGGAAAAGGTATAAATCCCAAAATTCACTCCAGCTATTATTTAATAGTGCATATTGTGTTATTAAAAAAACTACGTAAAGACAGAAAGAACGTTTCATAAGGATTATTCCCGGCATTAAATGACAAAGAGGTTGATATGCCATAAAACTCAAACGATCAAATTGTCGACAATATATATATATATATATATATATTAGTTAAGAGTAGACACGGAGTTAACAGCACTTCAGTGACTGCCAGTTTCTCGCATGCCGGGTCATCAGACCGAAGACTTATATACATGATCTATCACTGACATTGAGCACTTTAACTATAGATATAAGCAATCTCACTGTACAGATTAATATATATATATATATGTGTGTGTGTGTGTGTGTGTGAGTGCGTGTTTGTGTGTTTGTTTGTGTGTATATATGTATCACGTTGAAGTCAAACTGTTTTTCAGCCAGAATAAATCGGTTGATTGACCCAAACAATCACTTCAACTTCGTTACTCTTGGATTCTATCCAATTAACACCGTGCATAAATCTTCGAAACCAAGCATCTCATTATCGCCTAAGAAGGTCAAGATCTGTGTCTTCCTGTCTCGAACAAATCCCCCGAATTTCTGACACTTAGAATTGCCAATAGAAATTACAATACAATATCGTCGCAGATATTACGAACTAATAATCATTTCCAATTCTTTTCTTTAGTAAACATTATTATCCAGTTTGTGTCTAAGAAATGTTTTATACTTATTGATTAGCAACTTTTCTATATATTCTAAAGTCATACGCTTCAAGGCAAAATAAATCAACTGTTTTTTTTTAATGTAATACCATGGGTAGATATAACTTGGGACAGAAAGAGTTTTCTTCTTCATTAATGGGTTTGAACGAAGGATTGGTAAATGAGAAAATATCAAGAAAATCTGTAAGTAATTAGTTATTTAAATGACTTTCTATGGCTGCATAAATTTCTGGTTTGTTCATTCAGGGTGTCTTTGCTGGTGTGATGTTTGTTATTGGAGCCCATTACTTGTATCAAATGGGCCCTACTTTAACGTAAATTTGCCGTTCTTCCTTTCTCTTTCTCTGTGACAACACAGAAACGGTTGATCCATTTATTATATCAGTGTATGTATCAAATCTTACCGAGTGTAAATAAAAGATATATTCATAAAAAGCTCGTACATTAATAATTAAAATTTATATTCGAGGTAGATATATATGTAAAAAAATTTAAAAAACATAAATCTAAAAATAAATGCTTGGAATGTATGTGAACAACGATTTCGGAGGAAGCGGTTTTTTTACGATTTTTTAATCAAGAAATTAAATTTTATTTTTTAAAAACACTTTAATAATGTATTTTAAAAGTGTATTGAATATATAACAAAGAATAGAAGACAAAAACAATAAAATGTTATAGTTTTGCATATATTATTTGAATGTTTATATAATGGGGAATATCTTTTAATTATTATTTCTATGCATTTCTCAGGTGTTGGTGAGTAAGAGGGAAAATAGCAAATAGAATCGATGTAAGGAAAAAAAGTATTGGTGCATAACGAATGTAATGCATAACTAACGAAAAACGTTGAAAAGGATGCGAAAAAAGAAAGAATTTAGTTAACATAATGTTTTTCCTCGGCTTTTTGGTGGTAATATGTCAAATCCTCCAGAGCTAAAACATGGTCTCGATTTCTTTCATGAGTCAGCTTATTAGAAGGAAAGTACAGTAAAGGAAGGTTTTGATTTAAAAATCATATTACAGTTAAATGATTTCTCTGAAAAAAACTGACAGAAATTGGTTAATTCTTGTTGTCTTTTGGAACGTGAATATTGAATAATATATATACTTGGTGAGAAGTGCAGCGACGGTGGAGCATTAATAAAAGCTCGGTCTCTGGAGTTGTATTACACGAGTTCAAATTCCATTGTATTCACTTTAGCTGCCTCGGGCAGATGGGGCTCGTTAACACGGGATAGCAACTCATTTAGGCTAAGCGTAGCACTGAATTTTGAAAGCCAATGTATATAGAGCACGTAAAATGGCCTTGAGCCCAACTTCGTTTGATGCTCTACCAAGTAAATATCATATACTCGGTGAGAAACACCAGCCACGTGAATATTGAATAAGAATAATTAAGTAAATATTTCAGGTCATCTGGAAAGCATTGACCAAACTAAAACATTGGTTATCGAAATGCTTTATACAATACAGTATAAATTAAACATAATTGATGTGAAATAATTTTTAGAGTTGCAATCATTATTTAATAAGTTACAGAATTATATACAAGGCAGATTTTTGAGAAATAATAATAATTATCGATTAAATTGGACAATATAAGTTAATTAAAATATAATTAAATAGCAGATCTTTTCGTGTTCTGAACGGAAACGGCCCAGATTACAACAGTTAATTATTCCATTCCAATCAATTTCATTAGTTTCTGACTATATCATTAGAATTCAACCATGCATAAATCAAATTATTGTAATTAATCATAGTAAATAAACAAGAAAAACTATAATTAAATATTTGCCTAAAATTTACATAATATTGGGATTTTCTTGAAAACACCCATGAGATAGAAATCCTTAAAAAATTTGATCAACTGATATATTTTTTGTCGAGGTTGATTATAGAAACACAACTTGATTTTTTTTCAACTATTATATTTAAAAAACAATCAAAAAATAAGTTAAAAATGATAGATGTGGAAGTAAATGAAATAGTTTATTGGTGTGCCATTAAATAGGATAAATGGTGAGATTAGTCTCTAGTGCCAACTTGACACTCATTTTTCAAATTTTGATTTTAAGGAGGATTAGAGTTGAAGTTTGGGTTAGGATTAAATTTTGGGTTCGGGTTAATGTTTGAATAAGGGTTGAGGTTTGGGTTTGGGGCAACATTAAGATTGCATTTGAGATTAGGGTTAAACAAAACAAATAGTAAAACTGGCAGCCTCCATTAATAGTTTTTTGTAAAAGATCACATTAAAGGTCCTAATACCAAGACAACTATATACCAGCAACAGTTTTAAATATGATATTCGTTAAAAGTAGACGGGAATAATAGTAAAAACCAATATTTGAAAAGTGAGTAATGCAAATTTCGATAAGTACGTGTAACGGACTCCATTTATCAAATAAAGTAACTAAATCAATAGTCATTCGCCTTTTGCGAATGTCATTAATCTATATAGATTTTTTTTCTTTAAAACAAGTGTGGTCTAGTATAAATGGCCACAGTTATAAGTTGAAATAGTCCTTGTGTTCATAATGTGTGGTTAAACTACAAGCGTACTCTTTGATTGAAGGTAGAAAGGTCTGGAATTATATAAACCAGACAGACCCATATCATCCATGGATATAGGGTAGCTAGTTATCGATGAACAATAATTTATCGAAAGTAAGTGATCTCAAGATCATATTGTTACGAAACCTTTTTTAAGCTGCCTCTAAGGGTTGAGAAACTGCGTGTGAATCTACTCTGTCCTACTGAAACCAGGTTTTGTGAATGTAGTTTTTGGGAATCCTTCGGATAAGGCTTAATAATTTGAAGAACTATTTTTCGCACTATTGTCCTCATTTTTATTATTTTTATAAACATTAGCGTTTCGATGGTTGGTGTTTTTAAAAAACATAAGAAAAAAAAACGGATAGACCTCTCAGAAAAGAAAAGAAAATAGATTTAACACCTCTCTGGTATGAACTCCCAATTACGTCAGGAAGGATCCAGAGGGAGATCAGCTGAAGACCACCGAAAGGTTTATCGTCCGAAACGTTGTGTATAGAATGATAATAATGATAAGGATATCAGACCGAAAAACAGAATGTTTCGCGAATGTAGTTTTTCAGAATACTTGGGGTTAGGTTTGATAATTATTTTTATATACATTACCGATTTGATGGCTGGTGTTTTTAAAAACTAAAGAAAAAAAAATATGGATCTAAGACTTCTCAAAAAATAAAAAAAGAGATTTAACACCTTTCTGGTATGAACTCCCGACCATAACAAGAAGGTTCCTGAGAGAAATCACCTGAAGACAGCCGAAGGGTTTATCGACCGAAACGTTGTGTATATAACAATAATAAAAATGAGTACAACAGTCCAAAAAAAAATAGTTCTTCAAATATCCTGAATGTTTTGAAAAATCTTCGATTCATGAGGAATGAAGGATACAACATATTTGGAAGTACAGTGTACCGTTTAATACTTTTAAGGATCCGTCAGCAGTACATAACCACTTAATCTTTAACTGCAAAAACATAAATACCTTTCCACTGGACGAAAAATAACTTGATAATAGTATCAATTCCTTGTGCACAAATGAAAACTTTAAAATCCTTACAAGATTTAGAGAGTCTTTATGTTTCGTGTAACACACTTTTGCTTCAACGTCTAATATGAATGACACTATTTAACAAACGCACGAGCGCGCTGTAGTGCAATGAATTCAAGAACTGATCAAACAGAGAGATTGTTTTCCCTGCAGATGGTCACGTCATGACGTCGCATAAAGCAGACACTAACAGCAAAAGTAATCACAAAACTACAATATAGAAAATGGCGGAAGGTTATATTCTTCTTTCTTTGTTTCCCTTTCTTTTAAGATTCCTATTTTACCGAAAAGAAAAAAAAGTGGTCTGTTATATTCTCTTATTTTTCTTTTTCTGGTTCTTTTCATTCTTGTTATCTTTCTTCGCTTTTTATTATAATTTTTCTTCTTCTTTTTCTTCTTCTACTTTATTTTGTTGTTATTGTTGTTGATCTTCTCCTTCATTATCATCATCTTATTCCAATTTTTCATCTTATTTTCTAATACGCTTTCTTCTTCCACTTTTTAATTATTTTCCTTACTATTTTTCTTTCACATTTCCTTATTATTATTCCTTTCTTCCTATTAACCTCTATTTCTTCCTCTTTTTATTCTTTCTTTTTCCATTCTTTTTTCCTTTTTCTAACTTTCATTAATTTTCTTCTACTACTACTATTTTTCCTTCTTTTTCTTCTTCTCCTTAACTACTTTCTCATTTTTTCTTTTTCTTTTTTTTCTTCATGTAAAAAAATATTCCCTTTGTTAACTTCTTTCTTGTTTTTAATATTTTTCTTCTTCCCAATAGACAAAAAGGTGGTAGGTCATATTTTCTCCTTTTTACTAATTATCGTCGCACGCACAGCCACGCAAATAAACACACCTGCTCACGCCAACACACACATATATACGGACACATGAGCAAAGAATATACACATGTGTAAGAATCCTTTAGCAAACATTCACAAGCACACACGCACGCAAAAAAACAGACGAATACATGCGAAGAGACAGAAACACAAACACAAGCGTACACAGACATACAGACACACTAACCCCCAATATATATATACATATATATGTATATATATATA
>JAUZSX010006437.1:2500-22180 GCA_034780655.1 Idiosepius hallami
TGTGTGTGTGCGCGCACACACACCCACACATATATGCATATTTATACACCTATCCGCATACGTTCCTATTAGTTATTCATTTATTCGTACAAGTTTTTGGCACATAAATAGCTACACATGGGTCGACCTGACGAACGCATAGCGAGAAACTGGCAGTTGTCGACTCCCGTTGACTCCGTGTCTACATTTAACTAATATATATATAACACTGTAACATAGTACTAAATTTGTACAGTTATTTTTGTTATAAATGTGTTTTCCTCCTTTTGTCAGCTTTGAAAGTTATGAAGCCATACATGCCGCCCACTGTATTGTATCCGGAGGCTATTTAGTTCGCATATCGAGTGTTTTTCTCTATTGTCTTGGGTTTTAGGTAATGTCAGAAAGACCTTTCTTGACTAATATAAAAGAAAAGAGTCTCTATTAACATTGTTTCGTGCGACTTGCAGATTTTCACACTGGTTATGTTTTTTTGTCGTTTATTACTCAGTTTTCGTTGATGGAAAACCTAGTAATGGAAAAAAAAGAATAATAATGGAAACAAAACATACACAGACACTTAACTAAAAATCATAACCTAATGTCAACATGTCAACTCATTCGTGTTGACTTTTGACGCTTTGTCTAAATAATGTACAGTGGGGGAAACAAATATTCATACACTGAAAAGGGTGTATATTATAGATCTTTAAAACCTAAACAAATTTAGAGGTATTTCATAAAAAATATACATCATCATCATCAACTATTACATTGAGTGGAGCGTATGTCAGCAAATTTGTTTCTTGCTGTCTCCGTAGCATACTTGTTTTACGAGAAAGTGTCGCTAGCTCAATGATCAACTCCTAACTCCTAAACTTGAGGACTTTTTTTGGCCTTTTGTAACCAATTTTGTCCTTAACCTATATGCGATACTCTCCTGGGGCAGTTAAAAGTAGATACTATGATTTGATTAGGATTTGAACTCGCTTAATAAGATTCATATATATAAATTGTTGGAGATCATTAGGACAGAGAATATTTGGATTTGGAAAAAGTTGGACAGATGAAACTAAAATAGATTTGTTTGGACATTGTTTCCGAAATTATTTGTTAAGAAAAGATTGTAAAGTCAACTTACAGTAATAGACAGTGACTACTGTAAAGTTTGGTGGTGGCAGTATTTTGATCTGGGACTGTTTTTCGGTGAAGGAAGTCGATTAATTGTCATTAATAGACAAAAAAATAAAAACTACCAAGAAATACAGTATGAACATTTATTGGTTTTTGTTAAGAAATTTCAGGAAAATCCTGATTTAGTTTTTCAACTACATAAGACATTAAGAAATTTAATCTTCTTTTCTTGCTGTACGGTCGTGTTGGACACACCTGTTCTTGCCAGATCACCGAAGTTAAGCAACGTCGAACCTGGTCACTAGTCAGATGGGTAACCATTTAAGAATATCAGGTACTATATTAAGGCAAGTAAAAAACTTCACTCCGTGCCCCTGCTACTTCTTTCAAGGAAACCATTTGTTACATTACACACATCACTGTGCGATAAGATATAAATTAATTTTCTGTCTGATATATGAGACCATTATAAATAAAAATGATTTCATTTATACTTGATATAAGCAATTTTCATAATAATTTTAGATTTAATCTTCAAAATAATATTTTAAAAAATTTACCCTAGTTCATTTTAGCTTTAATCGATTCAGGGTTTTGTTTGACGAGCCAATATTTAAGTTCAAGAAAGATCTTGCAATGTTATTGATTTTTAAGTCTTCAATCTATTCATTCGGCATTTATCTATGTTGATATTTTGTGGAGAAAATTTTCAGCGAAAATTGAATTTTATTTAGATTTAATTTATTCATGACTTTAAGGTTTTTTTGTTTTTTTTTTTTCATTTTTTAGAATATTACAAATATATTCTATGATGTTTAATATGAATCCTGATGTGTGTCTATGTATATATTTCTCTGTGTGTGTTTCTACAAGTGTAGATGATATATTTTGTAATGATTTGGGACTACGTACAAACCATTGTTTTTTACATTTTATATAGGGGAAAATGTTAGCATTCGGATTTTATTTAATCTATTTTATTTTTACTCTCTACAAAGTCGAAAGCCATTTTTTCCGAAAATCAACCAAAAGAAATTGCTAAAGTATAGTTTTGTAAATGTTTAAAAAGAAAATGAGATCGAGCAAAATACGCATTTTTTAGAACAGTGGGTCAGCATACAATCTTGTACTGGATTCACCATATTTTTCTTTTTTCACTTTTTGGTTGAGACACACCAGTCTATCTTCTACTTTTGCAAGATACTATTAATGTTTGTTTGGTCGGAAAGTTTTAGCACACATGCATAAGAGGATGTATATTACATCATGTAACTCTTAAGAAAATTAAACCACAATAGTCATTAAAAAAACTGATTAAACTTTGAGCGTTTAAAAAATGAAACAACAATTGTTATGTAAGTAAAAACATTTATACGTAGAGCTTTTCAGAAAATAAAGCCACTGTAGTAATTCAAAAGTATTTCAGACCACTGAAATTATCAGGGTATATATTATATATATGAAAAAAATCGAGTAGAAAAGAAATGTTGGTAACATAGTTAACATTGCATTGAATAGCTTTGCAAAATTTGTTGACTAAGATTACTGATAAGAAAAATTTTTTCATAATCAAAAAATCCAAGCACTCTTACTCCATACTACGACGTATCAAGAGTTTTTACCAAGAGCTATCATGGAATCCGTTTACTCTCAAATGCGAAGATTATTGATGCCAGGCTGTCGGTAACATTATTTGAATAATCTTTGCCTGAAACTGTATAAACAGTTTCAATTTTTTTTTTTGAAAATTTTCCTAATCAAATGAGAAGATAATGAAATATCTGAAGTTTCACCTGACAAGAAAATAGAACACATCTCCATAATACTGTACTTAAAAATTGATATTAAATAATCGTTGCATATTCTGTCTTGTTAATATGCATTTCAAAGTTTTATTAGATTGGGGAAATTCTACATGGTACATTTGATTCACTTTGAAGCAGGAATGCCGGAGTTTAAATCCTAGTCGTTGGTTTATGATGTACTTTGGACTAAACGTGAAAAGTTTTTAAGGTTCATATTTTGTTCAGCTGAGCATTAACCCCTTAACGAGCAATGGAGATTCAATTAGTATTTAACCAAATCTTACATTGAAACAAAGAGTGAATCATCACATTCAAAATTCAAATACCACCAAAACTTTAATTTCGTAGCACTTTCTTAATCATTATTAACCCTACAAGACATGAGAATCCTATGCTAACTCGCATTTATACCTGTCCTCCTTTAGCGAACTTTAGCAAAATATCCAGCAATATCACAAAATACAGAGCATGTTGCCATTTGCAATTATTAATATCACACCAAATGCAAGATTTAACCATAACTAGCTCATATTATCGTACCTCCTTACCTTACGCACTGTGCCAAATACCCAAAATTCGGTAACTTAGTATATAGGAATTAAATCACTTATCTAATAATCGATAACTCGGTCTGCTAAGTTAATAATATTTTGTTTAAGCCTTTTTTATTCGACTAGGGAACGTAGGACTGCAAATCAAAATCTGCCGTCGTTCCAGTTTATGTAATTTTCTCTCTTTTTACAGAATTGAGTTGTTAGCTGTATTCTAACCTCTAACCTGGAGGACCAGTATAATACCTGATATTCCTAAGTGGTTTCCCATTTTAGTAATGAACAGGATCTACGTTGATTAACTTCGGTGATCTTGGGGGAACCCGTGTCTGCAACGCGACTTGAACGTTAATAATATTATTCTAAAAATTTGGCTAGAAACAAAATATTTTTAAAGAGAGGTTAAATAGTGCATCTTGTATTCTTTATTTTGTCTATTGAGAAGGAAGTAATCAATTTTTGGGCTGAGATCCTATTCTAGCTAATAGAGATCTTTGTCTACTTAGGGAATTCCAAGACACCTGGACATCATACGAAGGGGCAACTCTGTCTTGATGACATTTGCTCTACTATTCTAGCATATTGGCCTTAAAGCTTTCTTGGACAGCGGCATGATAGGACAAGAGCGTAGGGTTGGGAATTTGGAAGTAAAGATCATATCGCTTTGCTTGGAGTACTTAGTGGATTGGATTGCCCCTTTTCATGTCAAGAGCAACCAACGCGCTTATTTATTACAGTAACTGGTATTCCGAATTCAAACAATGTGTTGAGGGGAAAACAGCCTTTTATCTACAATGATAGTCCTCGGAATTTAAGGCCGGACAATTTTGACATGCTGTAAAACGAATCAATCAGTTTTATATTATTTTATTCTACTCACCATTTTACTCTTTGCTGCTCATTGAAAAAAATAATTTCATTAGTCTATTTAATCTGTTTTTCTGACTCTCTAATGCTTCAAAAGTATTGTGCGTTTCAAAATGATAAGTTCACCCGTTTTTACCGTAAAAAATCAACATGTTTCCAAATGTTACACTAAAAGAGATTTTAAGAAGTATTTAGAGAATATTTTTCATTGAATTATTATCAACCATTCTTATTCAAATTTAGTCTTACTTTTGCCAATTTTGTAAATTTTGGCTGTGAACCCACCTTTTTGAAACGTACTGTATATTCATGCCAACATCCAGTCCTACAATCAATCATTTCTTTTAAATAGTTTAGATAGAAAAACAAGTCAAGCTAGAAGTACATAAAATATTTCTATTAGATTGTTTTTAATATGAATACAGAAGTGAGTCACTATATTTTGAATTGAATTTACTATATTTTAATTCAGACATAATATACTAACGTCTACTTTAGCACCAAACAGTCATTGTGCTTAAATTTAGGGATTTATCACTTGTTTATTATTACTTGAATTTTCATTAACCTTTAAACCCTGACTTATCAAAATGACCAATAAGTAAATCAGAGTTGGTATATTAGAGAAACATATTAAAGGCAAAACATTGGTGTGTCTTCTTTTACCTTATGATGTAAGGACAGATATATCGGCCTCTTATGTTCAAAAGGATTAAATAAATACTTTTGTACTTTCTCCAGTTTGTTGTTGCTGAGCTCAAATAAATACTTATAATAATTTTAAACTTTAAACAATTTATTGAGAATTGGAAAAGTCAGTAACCATTTTCAGCATCAAGAAGGCAGCATTAAATGCAGGTTGATTTACTCCCCGAAATGAATATAAATTGTTCTGTTGGAACCAGTAATCCTTTTGCCTTCTATGACGTTGTTCTGCTCTATTATTATTACCATTTTTGGGAGGGTTGTTTTGTAATTGAAATATTTCCTGAGTAGTTTTCACCCAAGGTTGGACGTGTATTAGGAATAATATTTTGTTACAGTCTGCCTTTTATATAAAAAAAATTGCTCCAAGGCATGCTCTTATATAGTAATATATACACTTGATGTCTATCTGATAAAACAACGTGCTAAAAGTTTTAATAATCAAAAATCAATATGATCTATCATAGATACACACACGCATATATATGTTACGTTTAGTTTATATAAGCAGAATATTGTAAACCAGACACTTAATTAGAAATGATTTTTTTTATTTATAATATTTTTAATTAATTTTTTACTTGTTTTCTCACAAGAAACTTAAGAATTAAAAACAAAACCCTGAATGTAAACAAAATAACTTTTGGCAATAGCACAAGAATCTTACATATTTATAAAGAATATTACTTATTTAAAAAAATGTGTTTCAAAAAATGCCCCCCCCCAAAAAAAAAAAAACAGTGACAAAAGAACGCAAGAAAAATGCATCCTTGATACCACAACTAAAATAAACACACAAAGAATACAATAAGACTAAAATGTAACTCGCATAAAATGTCAATTCCTAGGGATGGTCGAGGAGGAATGAAAATATTCATAAGCAGACTGGGAAAATATATAAGGAAGCTGTATCCCTTAATGTAATAAGAACTGGTTTTCAACTCACTGTCACCATAAGAGCATAAATGAAAATAAATTTCTCACTCCTAAACATTTACATGTAAAGATAAATATGTAGATATTGAAATTTTTTGTGTAATGAGTTTATCAATGGACTTTCTATCTTATCCAAGCAGAACCCCGATGATCTGCAGATCACTGTTTAAAGGCTCCTGTTTTAAATAACTCATGTTTTAGTAGAATCCTCTTTTCTTTAAGCATTTGACTCTTCTGAATTGAAATTAAATGATAATTTAACTGCATTACTTTTAGCGCCTTTCTCTCTAATCTATGTTGTACTTTTCTTAAACGAGACAAAAACGGAAAAAAATTGGCTTGTTCTTACTTCCTGATGTTTTGAATCTGTCTAAATTACAGAAGAATATGGAACGCCAAAATTGCTCTTCAGATAATAGTTGCCAATTAGCAATTGGCAACATTCCTTTAAGTTCTTTCACCTTTCGAATCCTTTCCTCCCATACAAACACACACATACAAAAAAAGATAACACTCGTGTCAATCAGAAAAAAAATTGAAGAACAAAGAAATAAAGGGTTGTGGGCTAGGGGAAATGTGTTTAAGGTTTTGGTTGTTGATAATGTTAGATATATCTTTTATCTATTGTATAAAGTTTTGCGCGATAGTTTTTTTTAATAGAATTAGAATTTTAAGTGTATTTAATACATCAAATATCTCTCTTTCAAAATCAGTCGAAATATCTTAACTTTATTTGCAAATACAATGAGTTTCTATTTTTGAAATTTGTTTACATCACCGCTTTCGAAGAATATATAACATGATTTATAAATATTTTAATAAAAATTACTTTTAAAAATTGCATTAATATTTTTACATGTAATCAATTTAAAAAAGTAATCAATAAAACGAAGGGATTCATGACAGTCGGATAACTTTATGGATATCTGAAGGTGTTTGTACTATTTGGGCGCTCAGAAAACAGTTCTGATATTTTCTCATTACTAACTAGAAAAAAAAATGGCTGACAAAGAAATACAGTAAAACACACACCCTACAGCTTTGACATAGTCACATGCGACGTCATCCTGAATGGCAGCTTCATATTTCAGTCAAGAGGGGAGCTGAAAGAGGCATCGTAAAATTACCTGAAGAAAATACCAAAGAAGGACTTGAAGGAGGTCTTTCTGGATTGTAAAAGATACATGAAGAATTTTTTTTTATATTTAGGAGGCCCTTATTATGAATGGGGACAGCGTTTTGTAAGCTTATGACAATATATATTGTCTCGCCTAACATTTTCTCATTATTTATTAAACACGTATTAATTTTCATTATATTTTAGAAGTATGAATAATAAACTCGAGAAACAATACACATCACCCAGCAAAAATTAAGTAACTTTTAGATATATGTAAATATATTATTTTATTAAAATGTACACGGAAGTAAATTAGATATTTTTTAATTCTGTACTTTTATTCTAACATAGCGAATTAGATATGAATATAGAATTTTCATTGTAAATATGCATTAGAATTTATTGGTATGAAAATTCATTATTGTTCTTATGACAATGAATTGATTTTATAAAATGTATGAGAGTTTCTGACAATAAAAGCATTAGACTTTTTGCTCTAAAAGCCATTGGTGTTTATTGTTCTACATGTATATTAGAGTTTATAGCCATAAAAATGCAATTGAATTTATTGTTGTAAAATGCTTTGAAATTTATCATAATAAAAGGCTTTACAATTTATTGATATGCATTTATTGAAATGTATTATAAATTATTGCTATAAAATTCGTTAAAACTATTGAAAATTTCTCAGAACTCGCTACTATAAAAATTAGTTAGGACTCATTTTAATCAAATGTAGAGGATTTGGGTTTTTTTTTAAGAAATAAAAATGGAAAAACTACTATTATTCTAAAAGGTCAGTTTAAATAAAGGCTATAAATTAAAGTCTTGTGGTACGCAGCAAGAAGTCGGCGTGACGTAAATATCATCCTTACACAGCTAATCTAATTTTTTAGGTCATTTTAATGCCGAGATTAATTACTTATGATATACGTTATTTTTATACACCCTTTTTTATAACACAAGTTGCACTTTTAATCTATAGCTGAAGAGAAGATGACAGTTAATCTAAACCTATTAAGAAATGTGAACAATATTTGATTATATATATATATATATATATATATATATATATATATAACCAAGTAAATATAATACAGATTTATTTTATGTCAAGAAGAGAATATAAAAACGTGCTTAAAATTTCACGACGTCAACACATTGCGTGTACATATTTTTAACTGCATATAGTGGGCTTATATTAGATAAACCTATTCATTCATATTTCATTTCATTTTTAGTTTTTTGCTCAAAAAACATCATATCATTTTAAAAAAGAACTCTGAAAAGTTACAACTGTAGTTCTTTTTATATCAGTCGAATTTAGGAGTTGCAGGAAATTTTCATATATTATTATATATTATTTAAAAGAATAAGATAATTATCTGTCTTCTCTAGTAAAACTTGGGGAGAAGAAAAACTTGCCAAATCACTCTTTATGGAGATTGCCTGGCTTTTGATTTACAGTCAATCGCTAGATTATGAGCGGTAAGATATAGATTTAAAGCATGTAAAGTTTAAAAGGATAATCAATTTTCAAATAGCTTATTTTCAAGTAAAAGAATTTACATCAAAATGGATTAGTCAACTTGTAAATGTTAAAACTCCACTTTGAATGGAATAACCTTTAAAAATTAATGCATTTGAAAGTTAATTATTCCCAACTTTGAATTTATTTCCCATATTTCAATTAATTGTTTCCGATTTTGAAGTTGATTATTTTCATTCTAAAGTTGATTGTTCCATTTTGAAGTTGATTAGTTAATGAAAATAAGTCTATTTTGAAATCGAAATCGTATAGTTTTAGTCAGTTCATACTTGGCAAAATGCTATACCTTTACTCTCTGTGCCCTCATATTTTCTCCTCTCTCTGTCTCTCTCTCTTCCTCCCATCTTTCTCTTGATGGAATATGAGTTTTTTTTTTCATTTTAAAAGAAAGAACAGAATCTATTTTAGATGAATAATGGAGGAAATAGACTCAGATTGAAATGAAATTATGGATTCAAAACCGATGCTTCGTTTCATTGCCAACCAATTTACGGTGAGAGAAAGCAATTCAAGTCTGGACCAAATGAACCACTTCTAGACACATAACAAGTAAGGCAGACACTAAATTATTGTTTGCCACATTTTCCATCAAATACAAAAACACAATCAAGAATTGACCACGTTATGATGTGGGTAATTTTGTATCTAAGTAAAAAAAATGTCATTCAAATGCGAAAACGAGAAATTACTATTTTCTGTTGAATCAGTATTTCTCTCTCTATGTGTCTATCTCTTTATACACACACACATATCTATATATATCTCTCTCTCTCTCTCTCTCTCTATATATATATATATATATATATATATATATATATATATAGTCTCCCAACTGTGGTGGCATCAGACAAATCGGCCTGGTAAACGTTTAACAAACACCAGTGAATGTTGATCAATTCAATTTTTCTGCATGAAGCAATTCATGAAGTATCTCTCCTTCTGACGTACGTTGACAATAGGAGTTGCTTTCTGAGAATCTCACAGCAGCAGAAAGATAAAACTTTCTGATGTTTCATTCAAAAGTTATTTTATTATAACAATGCAATAATCAATCTCCTCTGATCCATTCGGATTGAATTAAAAGTTGGAGGTATTACTTTAGGAATAACCTTCTTAAGTTCATTTTTGTTTTGTTTTTGTTTGTTTGTTTCGTTCTTCAACAGAATTATCTTAGATTTTCTGAAATATCAAAACTAGATTTGTTATGGAAAAGTCTTTTTTTGTTATATAATAATGATGCAAGAACAGCTTTTCTTAAATGAAAACCCACACAAAAATAATTTTCGTATTCCTCTACATAATCTAAAACAAGAAAGTTATTAAATTAAGAGTTTTCAGGTCTTAAACAATTTTCTTATATCTGAATTCAGATTACGAATTTCGATTTCATAATTATCTCAAAATTTCAATTTAGAGAACAATTTTTTTTTTCAAACTCTCACTAACTTCTCGTTTTTAAATATACGTATATACCACTCAATTTTTTTTCTTTTGTTGCAATTACCTACATTAGATCACAAAAGTCCGGTACTCTTTGGTAAAACAAAAAAACACACGGAATTTTGAATATTTAGTTAAATCTTTATAAACTTTAATTTAGATAACAATTGTTAATAGTATTTTCGTCAATTTTTAAATAGTTTTTTATGCTTAAAACCGAGTTACTGCTTAATGAACTGTTAATTTTGTTTTCGGGAATAAAAACTTAAAGTGAATATTGCATTTAATAATTTTCGTAGTTAGATGTGTCATAAAATCAATCAATCAATAATATAAAAATGATTTTAAAACATAGTATATTTATTGTTCAGTATTAGATAGGCATTCGTTTTCTTATTTTTGTTCTTCCTCCTCAAGTTATTATTATTTAATTCTCTTGTCCTGACAAGCGTAGAGTCTACTCTAAGTCGATTTTGTAACCATTTATTGTATTCAACTGGCAGGGTGGTTAGGCCTGCACTGAGCCTACTGGCACCTGAGTATTATTATCTTCCGTCTTCAAACATAAATTCTTTATAGTAATGCCTTAGATGCATAAAAACTATGGGTTAAATAGTAAACATTGGGTTATCTAAAAAACAAAAAAAAAACAAAAAAAAAAATATCTACGCTTTGACAAAAATAACGTTTTTCAAAAAAATGATTGTTCCCTGCATTAAGTGACCAAACAAAGTTGAAGTGCTGTAAAGCACATACAAACCATGCAAAATCGTTAATTATGATTTAAAATGTTTCTCTATTTTCAATAATTTTTTTATTATTTATTAAATCCGCATATTTTCTTATCTTTTAATATACACTAAAAGGATGAAAATTTTTCAAAGATATTTACTAACTTTGTCTGAAGCTTTAAGATGAAACCCTCTAAATTACATTATTGAGAATATTCGTAATGAAACATTGCATCTGATAAGTAAAATAATGTCATGACCTTGGCTTTTCGCCAAGCGATTCAAATGCTGAAATAAATAGTGAAAGAGGAAATTGATTGTTTTGACCTTTTTAAGAACATCATTTCCCAAGAGAATTCTCACACAATTATCCCCTTTCTC
This sequence comes from Idiosepius hallami, assembly GCA_034780655.1. Taxonomy (NCBI): domain Eukaryota; kingdom Metazoa; phylum Mollusca; class Cephalopoda; family Idiosepiidae; genus Idiosepius; species Idiosepius hallami. Next base: position 13,699 of record JAUZSX010006437.1, read on the forward strand.
ACTGATTAGGCTGCTTTACTTCTTTTCTTATTTCTTATGATCTATGAAAATCTTTTTTTCTCCACAAACATTTAATTATACGAGGGTCATTCGAAAAGTAATGCTTCTTTTATTTCTATCCTCCTTCGAATGGATCAGAGGATAATGCAGATTGCATAGTTTTGATGACAAAACGTATGCCTTAATAACCTGAAACGTCTAGATTTTGAGAGTGTGAAACTCTAACGAAGCAACCACTCTCATAAGCGTGTGTCGGGAGCAGAGATGCGTCACTGAAAACATCCATACATCCACTAGCCCTTATTGTACGTTAACTAGGTTGACGTAGTTGATGTTAGCGTATTTAAAAGAGATGGTCTTTTCAATTTCAGAAATAGACATGTGAGTGACAGAGCACGCACTGTACGCCAAAATTAAACACCTTATTCATCGGTGGTAAAAGTGGATTGTTATTGGTACTGACTATGTAAATAAAAAATCTTGATGTTAGCACAGTTCGGAGATGAGATGGTGATTTCAGTGTGGCGGTAGAGATATGAGAGACAAAGCACGCTCTGGAGGCAAAAATATAGTTTTCGTTGTTAAAATTTTATTACGTATTCTATTCATTTCTTTGAGCAACACGAACTAAATATTTTTGATTAAATAAGAAATTTCCTATCACAAAAATATTTGTTAAAGACATTAAAAGATTTTCTCCTAGTTTTAATACGCAGCAATTGAATGAAGTTTTTCCATGTAAATATTCTTTTGTTTACGGATTAAAAGAATCAATATTTAAAAAAGATTTTTTGTTTAAAAACTCTTTGTGAGTAAAGGATTTAATTGATTCGAAAGAAATATTTTAATTGTTTACTCTTTGTTTTCAAATCCTGTCTCAAGTATCTACTAAGAATGAAGAGTTTTTGATAAGAAAAAGTTTAAGATAAATTTAGGTGATAGAATATATTTTCACTTATTTGTCTTTTAGACTGTTAACATTTATTTACTTGCATGCATTTATTTAGATGATCTTGGTTTTCATTCCGATTTCTATTTTTCTATTAATAGCGTTGATTTTGTCAGTTAGGTCAGATAGTCTCCTGTCTGTTTACTAATTGTTGTAGGGGCCTAAATACCCCTACTATTACTACATAAACTCGCCCAACAGGCATATAAGCGAAGCCATGCTCGTATGCACCAGAAGGCGATAGATAAAGCTACTTTGATGTTCGGGTATGACGCCCCATGAATAACTATACTATTTCTCTGTACAACTAACAAAACTTGTTATGAACTCTCTTAACCTATCAACCTGTCTCTGTTCCTTCTTTTACCACCACTCGGCACCACAACACTAATATTAGTGTGAAACTCTTTTTCCTGCCCTTTTCCTCGCTGTTTGACTTGAAACTAATATTAAAATGATTTTTGTGGCCCCCCGACAAAAAGGCAAAAAATAATCATAATCGAAAAATACTGAATTAAAAAAATCATAATCTCCGGCCAATAAGATTTGTTAAAATATCTAAATTCTAATGACAATCATCTGAAAGCTACTGGTTCGACCCTTACAACTGGTAGCAACAATCGAAAAGATTGCTATTGATACTTGGGGATATTTATTTATTTAGAATACTAAGAAGATTACTATTGATACTTGGGGATACTTGGGGATACTTATTTATTTAGAATACTAAGAATATCATGGCCTTATAAACTCTCCAATGTAGATCTTCTTAGGAGATGCCGGTTCGATGATATGAGAATAATCATTGGAAGAAGGCGAAGGAGGTGGATTGGGGATGTTTTTCGGGAAGACACTCAATCCATAATTGGAAAGCATTGCATTAGACCTTGGATGGCAAGAGGAAGACCAATAAGAACCTGGAGAAAAACAATAGAAAGAGAAAGTGAGAATATGCGGCTTTCAAGAGCCAATCTGGATGGGATTGCTCAGGATAGGCAGAGGTGGAGATACTTTGTTGCTGCCCAAAGCACCACTGGGTGTAATGGTTAATGATGATGATTATTAGGGATATTTAAATTTGTTAAACATATACTTACATGAGTTGACTAAAACTTTTGAACATGAATAAAATCGTTAGTTTAAGACTTGATATCTTTATCTACAATTGGCCTCTAAGGGGTTATAAAATGTAATAATGATCGCTAAACGATACGAGTTGCCTTGGCAATCTCCCTTGGCTCCAGTTATTTCACTGTTATAATGAGGTTTAACAAGCGAAAAGAATGTCTATTGTTGGGACGACGGTCGTTTTGTATTGACCCTTTATTATTCTTCACACCCGAGACATTAAGAATTCATTTCTAGTGTCTAGAAAATAAATAAGTTCAAATAAATCTATTAGTTGCAACACACTAATGTTGATTTCGGATTAGATTATCAAAACTATTGATGGAAAGGAAATAGAATGGCTAGCATTGGCCTAAAGATTAAACATATATTTGTGTATGTGTCTGATAGGTTGATTTGTTGTGCGGCATATCGACCTTTTTAGATATTTAATGTCGGGGACAATCATTTCTTTTATTAAGCATCATTTTTATTGTCATAACATAGTTTGAATTAGACACGTTGTATTATTTAATCCATAGCTGAAATTGCATTGACCCCTTGTTAAGGCTTTTTGGGTTCACGTAGATGTTAATTAGATTTATTTAAACGGTACATCAGGTCGTTTCAGATTATTTCGTAATCTGTATAATAGATATAAATTATGTCAATCTTATATAAAATCTCATCTCAGAAATATCGGTTAATAGAGAACGTTTGTGTATCTATATAACTATAAAAGTGACAATGTTTTCAATCTGAGAAACAATCTACTAAACTATTTTACCAATTTATAATTAATATCAATACGTTAATAATACATTGATATTTTAAAGACAATGGATGAATATTAATGAATGAATTAAAGTATTATATATATATATATATATAAGGTTGCTTAAAATTATAGTTATAGTGCTCAATATCAGTGATAGAGCGTGTATATTAGTTAAGTGTAGACACGAAGTCAACGGGAGTCGACAACTGCCAGTTTCTCGCTTATGCGTTCATCAGGTCAAAATTATATATATATATATATATATATATATATATATATATTTAAATAGATAGGATCCGTTACGTAGAATGGAATACATAGTTATATAGAATGGAATATATATACGGAATAGATAGATAGAGAGCTGGAATGGATTAGATAGATAGATAGATAGATAGATAGATAGATAGATAGATAGATACATAGATAGACAAATAGATAGACCCATAGATAGATAGATGGATAAAATGGATAGAGAGAGAAAGAAGTAGAGAGAGGTGACATTTGATAAAAAATTAGAGAGAGAGAGACAGAAAGAGAGAGAGAGAGAGAGAGAGAGAGATAGAAATAGACAGAAGAGGTCATATGCTTTTTTCTTCGTTTTTTGAACGGTTGAAGAATTTCGCAGATCAGGTCTGTGAATAACAAGAGGCAATGAAAGAAATGCCCGCAAGAAATCTAAAAAGAAGGAGAGAAAAAAAATTGAATTATGTTGTCGGGAAGAGAAAACATACAGACATATGAAAATTTTTTTTTCCGCGGGCGAAGCGCCTCCTTTCTTCAAAACATAAAGATGTTCCTAATTTCATTTCTTTTATTCTATTGAATTCAAAATAAGAGACTTTGCAAAAGTCGCTCGTCGTTTGCTTTCGTCATTTTGTCTCAATGATTCCTCTCTGTAGCCAAGGTCTTACGTTGCTCAAGATTTTCTTTTGATGCTATGCTTACATGTGTAGAGAAGCCAGTTATGTACCCTTTGACTAAGCCGGAAATACACTAGGGTTGTCATTTCGTTATTCAAGAATTCTGTGTCTCTGTTGTAACATCTGTAGAGTAGCAAGCAGGGGCAGACTGGAGCTTTAATGCTGCCCATCTCACTAAAATAGGCCTAAAGTATCAACTCGTCTTACAGGTTCTAGGATATCTTCTATACATGACACATTAATGGATAGAATAGAAGTTGGTTAAGATTTTTCTGATGCTATGCTTACATGTAGAGAAGCCATTTTTGTACTCTTGGACTAAAACGGAAATACACTAGGGTTGTCATTCCGTTATTCAAGAATTCTGTATCTCTATTGTAACATCTGTAGAGTAGCAAGCAGGGGCGGACTGGGGCTTTAATGCGACCCAGGCATTATCAAGAGAGCTGACCATCTCACTAAAATAGGCCTAAAGTAGCAACTCGTCTTACAGGTTCTATGATATCTTCTATACATGATAATTTGGCGGATATAATGGAAGTTGGTCAATAATTTTTTGATGCTATGCTTACATGTGTAGAGTGTTAGTAATTTACTTAAGCAGTAGAATTATAACGTAGAAAAATAAAATAATGAACACTAACTTGTTTTGAGCACAATTTCTTTCTTTCTACAAATCAATCACAGTCAATTCAATACATTAATTCAATACTTACGATTATATGCAAATAATTATCTGAATCGAAATGAAATATGAACTTTACATGTGCTGGTTTTGTGGGTTTTCGAAAAAAGGTTGTCTTCGAAGTATTCAAATCTCTTTTTTGTTAAGAGTTAAATTTTAGTTTTATAAGTTGAGAAACGGACTTCTTATTCATCCATTTGTTAAACCTCAACTAACTATTTATTTTAAAATTTTTCCTACCTTCAGGTGATAGTTAGTTTGAGTTCACTTTTTCTAAGCATTGTTGACATTTGTTGACTTCATATGTCATAAAAAATGGGTAATTGTATTTTGATAAAAATGAAAAAAATTTTTAACATCCCACGGCAGAAGGCGACTATGGACAGTGGTAGAAAAGAACACAGCATGGTAGGTTTTGACCGGGATAAGCAAACGACTTCCCCGCGCACACAAACATCGCTATCAGCTGCCTGGAATGAACACACAGAGAGCTTGCAAAAACTATTTCCTTGCAATTTTTCTCAAAAGTTTGAAAACTATCCGGCCAAATAACTATCGACTCTTTTCGAAAAATATATCCCTGTCGTGTTTTCGCAGCGACGGTGAAGCATTGGTAAAACCTTAGGCTATGAAATCGTATTGCACGAGTTCAAATCCCAGTCAAAACCATTACATTTACCTTTAGCTGCCCCGGGCAGATGGGGCTCGTTAAGTCGGGAGAGCAGCTTTTCTAGGTGAAAGGTAACACCGAATGTAAAAAGCCCGGGTAAGAGCACATAAAAATGGCCTTGTAGCAAACTTGGTTTGGTGCTCACCAAGTAAATATAATATCCCTGTCGTGTTACAACAAGAAGATTTCTTGAATATTATATTTACTTGGTAAGAACCAAACCAAGTTTGGCACAAGGCCATTTTTACGTGCTCAATATACCTGGGCTTTTTGCATTCGGTGTTACCCTTCACCTAGATGAGCAATAAATGATAATATTTTATGTACTTGATGAGTACCAACCCAATTTTGGCACAAGGCCATTTTTAGGTGCTCTTTGAATTCAGTGTTACCCTTCACCTAGATGAGTTGCTCTCCCGAGTTAACGAGCCCCATCTGCCCGAGTCAGCTGTGAATGCAATGGTTTTGACTGGGATTTGAACTCGCGTAACACGATCTTAGAGCCCGAGTTTCGACCAATGCTCCATTGTCGCTGCACATTTCTTGAATACTATGGTCTTTTATTTCAGACGCCCAAGCGAAATGGACGACGACAAAAAACAACGCCAGGCATTTGCGAGTGGAAACTGTGGCAGTAATTACCGGACCCTGGAGTCTGAGAGGCGTGAGAGCGGGAAGACTGTGTCCGTAAGCAGCGACAGTAACAGTGGAGGGTGCACCGGTGGTGAATGTCGGCCTAAAAGCAAGCAGCAGAAGAAAGAAAAGCCGAACATCTTGAAACGGTTGCCAAAAGAACAAAGTTCCGAGGTGCTACACGCTCGACGACAGGTCTGTAAAAGTCACATATATGCACTCCCAATCATCATATGTAAATATTGACAACGTTGGGGATTTTTTAAATAGGATCAGTCCATTTAGTAAATGTGGTATTTTGGTGACTGTTGTATGTTGTAACGATGAATAAATCTATTCAATTATTATGAGAAGTGAATTGGTCACGAAAGAGTCTAGTTAAGGTTAAGCATTAAATTGAAGACCATTTTAAGTAGGATCAGACCATTGAGTAAATGTGGTATTTTGGTGACTGTTGTATGTTGTAACGATGAATAAATGTATTCAATTATTATGAGAAGTGAATGGGTCACGAAAGTGTCTAGTTAAGGTTAAGCGTTAATATTTATTGTATTGAGATACAATTTGGCTCAAGGCCAATCGGAGAGGGGGAGTTGCTAGTCGGGCTGGTCGTACATCTAACACTTAACCGTAACTAGACTCTTTCGTGACCCATTTACTTCTCATAATGATTGAATGCATTTATCCATCGTCACAACATACACAGTCACCAAAGATACTACATTTACTCAATGAACTGATCCTACTTAAAATGGTCTTCAATCTAATGCTTAACCTTAACTAGACTCTTTCGTGCCCCATTCGTTTCTCATAATGATTGAATGCATTTATCCATCATCACAACATACACAGTCACCAAAAATACTACATTTACTCAATGGATTGATCCTACTTAAAATGGTCTTCAATCTAATGCTTAACCTTAACTAGACTCTTTCATGACCCATTCACTTCTTCTCATGATTGAATGCATTTATCCATCGTCACAACATACACAGTCACCAAAATACCTCATTTACTCAATGGACTGATGCCACTTTTAAAAAAATTCCCAGCGTTGACAATATTTACAGATGATGATAATTGGGTGTGGGACAATTGGCCTTGTACCAAACTGTATATTTTTATTACAATAAATATCAAGATACTTAAAAACAACTAAACAAAAGATTGAACAAAACCAAAAACAATTCGAGTTAAACATTTACAAAAACACGGGTTTTAGGCTGCCTTGTCAATGAAAAAAAAGAAAAACAAATGACTTTTATTAGCTTGTAAAAGTAGAAAGGGATTTTTTTTATTTTTGAAAAGATTTTGTATGAAGTAATATTCTTTAAATCCCTTATTTTAATTAGGTTGCATCCATTAATTCATTATTTCATCTTAATCCAAAAATTGAATGCTAAAATTTTAGCTAACTTTGTCTCAAGACCTGACCAATGAAAATTCAGCTTTTTATTCACTTCGACAATATTTACTGCATCAATGATTTTTATTATTATTATTATTATTATTATCATTATTATTATTATTATTATTATTATTATTATTATTATTATTATTAAATTTTGTGTTGTTAAAATAAAATTTTCACAAATGTGCAACATCTGCACTTGGGGAAAAATAGAGCAAGTTTCAGGGGAGGATATTGGCATTAGTTTTTGTATTTTTATTTCCATCCTCAAAGAATAAAACATTTAGAGCAAATTTTTGTTCAATCTTATAATTTGAAGGTTAAAACGAAGTCTGGTAACTTACCATAAAATGTGTTGAACACACGAAGGATCTTGTTCTTCTGGAAATCGGAAAGTTGATGGGCTGCCATATTGATTGCTTGAATTAATGTTCCTTAAGGAAGATTATCCAATAGTTTCCTTTAAGAAAAAAAAACACGAAGCAATAATTAGCAAAAAGTGACAACAAAACGACAAACGCAAACACACACACACACACACATTCATGCCATCGTCATCATCGGCGGTGACTCGTGTTCGAGTAACACTGTCCTCCGTTTTGGTCCCTGTAGACCCTTTCGGGAAGACGCCTGTGTATGATGTCTTTTAACGTGGAGAGACTGATGCACGTGCAGTCCCCACACGGTCCCTTGGCAGAGGAGGATCTGCAGGCTATCCTCTATTGCAGTCTTCGACCGCCTTCAGTGCCGTTGTGTCATTGTAGACATCATCCGCCACATCTGCCACATCCGCCGTTGAGGTCTTGCACTATTTAACCCATAGCTGGAGGGAAGATTTGTCTTCATACCTTTCCCAAAGGTATTAGTCAACATGTGAACGTAGATGGAACGACTTGGATTCGAACCCGCGTTGTACGGTTCCGAAGTCCGATTGTCTATCCACTGTGTAGACTACAACAAGAATACACATCCCTACTCAGCCACCTACACACAGACACTTATACCCATCTATCTATCTATCTATCTATCTATCTATCTATCTATATATATATATATATATTCATTTCAGTCTATCTATCTATCTATCTATCTATCTATCTATCTATCTGTCTGTCTGTCTATCTATCTATTTATCTATCTATTCATTCCAGTCTATCTATCTATCTATCTCGCTCACTATATATCTAACAGTCTGTTTTATCTAACAATCAATTTATTGTTTATCTATCCATGTTTCTGTCAGTCAGTCTGTCTCTCTATCTATATATTAATTTATCTATCTATCTATCTATCTATCTATCTATCTATCTATCTATCTGTCTG
>JAUZSX010006544.1:0-22179 GCA_034780655.1 Idiosepius hallami
TATATAAAGCCCGGGTAAGAGCACGTAAAAATAGCCTTGTGCCAAACTTGGGTGTGCTCACCAAGTAAATATCATATTTATTAAAGAATATTGTTGTCACAGCCCTAGAGACAAGAATATTCTTTAATAAACGCATATTGTCAAAGCCCTACTAATAAAAACTAAATTTCAAAAAATCACAAAGTATCAAGTAACGACAGGAATATTCTTTAATAAAAGCATATTGTCACAGACTTCATTATAAATTACTGCTGTTTTTCTCAGAAATAATATTGATTAAAATTTAATTGTCAGTTTTGACAAGTTGAAAGCGATGAAGATTCGTGTAAAACGTGCTGATCAGACGCGGTGAATATTCGTTTTTTGTGTTGTAAAAGAGAGAGATAACAATATTGAAATCAAATAGAAACAGAGACATTGGTAAAAGTATCCTCATCATCAGCGGTCACTCGTTATCGAGTATAACTGTCCTCCATCTTGGCACCTGTGGATTCTTTCGGGAGGACGCATGTGCGTGATGTATTTTAACGTTAGAAGACTGATGCATCTGCAGTCACCACACCCTTTTAGCAGAGGAGTGCATGGATCCAATGGCATGGAGAGCCACAACAACAGGAGGCCATCCTCTGTAACAGCCTTCAGTGCCGTTGTGTCATTGTGGACATCATCCGCTACTTCCGCCGTTGAGTCCTTGCAGTATTTAACCCATAGCTGGAGGGAAAATGGGGCTTCATACCTTTCCCAAGGTTATGTAAACGTTGATGGAACAACTTGGATTCGAACACGTGTACTACGGTTTCAAAGTCCGATTGCCTATCTACTGGGCCTCGTCGACCTCCAGTAAAGGTATAAAAAAAAAGTAGTGTTCAAAAAAGTAAGGTTCATCGTTACAGCTTCATTAAACGAAGAGTAATTTGATGATATTTATAAATAGATAGATAGAAGGGGGAAAGAGAATGATAATATCCCTTAGAGAGAGTGAAAATATAAACACTGTTTTAAACGAGATTTAAACAGAAATAAAAACAATCGGATTTAGTTTAATATTATGATTCTATCTTTCTTTAAATACAACAATAATATTGCAGCATTAAGAATTCATATACAATGTTTCAATAGTTTTTTTAAAAGATTTTTTAATGCTGCAATATTTTTAAAATATATATATTTATATTATAAATTCATTACTAGAATAATATCTTGTCCTTTTCTTTTCATGTTCGCATTTTTTATTTAATTTATTTTAAGTTATAAATTTATTATATTTTTTACTAGAATAATATCTTGTCGTTTTCTTTTCCAGTTTTAACAAGTTCTTTTACTTTTCTAAGTTTAATCTTAACCATATTACTTTTCATGCTGGCATTTTTCTATTTAATTTAGAATTTATTGAGGCAGTCCTGTTTTGCTACTAGCAAAATGTAAAGAGGCATTATCTGGAATAAAAATCAATTCTCATATATTAAGGAATAACCAGCCAAAGTTAGAATTAATGAATATTTTAAAAGGAAATATTTTTTAACCATCCTGTATCTATATTTGAATATGTGTGAACTTGTAACATTTATCTGAAACAAATATTATTGAGTGTCCTGCCTTGCATTTCAGATCAAAGTTTTGTCTTGTGTTCCTCATTGTCTTTGAAAATGATTTATTGATGAAGTGTCTACCTGAAGTAAAAGAAACTCTGTTCAAACCAAAAAGCTTTTCTTATTTAGCTATGCTGACGTTGTAACTAATAGATGATAATGCTCTTTGCCTTCATAAGCCATGCCTGTTTTTGGTGTTATCAGCTATTCTGCAGCAAGCAAAGGTATTATCAAAATGAAAAATATGTGGAGAATGAAACCTGATTTGTCAACAGATGACTCCATTGATCAAATAATGGCTGAGAAAGTGCAAATCTTAAAGGGTTAAAGTGTTTGTCAAATATTTTTTATTATACCTTGGTTCGAACATGTTTATTTGAAAGATGTTTAAAAGAAAAATATCCCGATATAAAGGAAAACAAATACCAAAGTAAAGATTGAAAGTTTGGAAAAAATTTATACTGAAAAAGTTTCAGTTTAAATTTTTAAAGAAAAAAGTTAATGACTCTAAGAATAGATGAAGATTGGAGAATTGAATGGCCTAATTGTTGTGAATATAATTGTAGTTGTAATTGATTTAAGATGCAGAAGTAGTAATAACAAATTAACTTGGTTTTTATCCTATGTTTTTTTTCTCTTAGAAATATTTCTCTATACAATCTTACTTGTAAGCTGCATGTTTCTTGATCCAGATAATGCAAAGATTCAAGTTAAAATAAAAATGAATAAAAAAAAATCAATTGCTTTCATTCAAAATGAGAACAAAGCTATTGAAAGTTGAAAGATTATTATCAAGATGAGAATACTACTAATGAAATGGATAGCCAGTCGGACTTTAGGATCATGATACATTGGTTTGAATCTCAGTTGTTCTAATTGCATTCAGAATTGGATTAATATCCTTAGGAAAAGAATGAATCCTCACATTCTCTTCAGCTATGAATTAAATAGTGCATATTGTGTTATAAAAAACAACTATGTGGATAAAAACAATGTTTTTCAAAAATACTTGTTCACAGTATTAAATGACCTGAAAAGATTGATATGCCGTAAAACACAAGTAAATAAACTACTAATCAAAATAGCATAATTCTTAAAAAGACAAGAATATTACTATAGAAAATAGAATAATTCCATAAAATTTAGAATAGTCATTTAAAACTGGGATATTCATTAAAAATGCAATAATTCCAGTCAAAATGAGCATAAACCCATTCAAAATAAGATGATTATAACTAGAACAACTATAGTAATTTGAAAACATATTTGAATGGCATTGTTCTTATTTTGAAAGTCATATGATTCTCCTATTGAAAGACCACAGGCTCATCTAGGTTTCAATGAGCAGAAAAGGACAAATTTACAAAATACGTCTTCATCTAAAAGTTGCAAATATTGGGTAGTAAATACATATTTAAGTGACTTAACACTTTAACACAAATATCTTATGATGAATCTGGAGAACACATGATATTAGAGGGTTTGGCAATATTGTAATCTGTTTATCTTCACTATTTGGAAGAGCTGTTATGAAATGTCATCTTCCTTTCTTTTACTCAACATGAATGATCCATTTCTTGACCAAATTGTCACTTGTGATGAAAAGTAGGTTTTTTTACGACAACCAGCAATGCTCAAAACAGTTGTTAGATGCAGACAAAGCACCACAACAAATTCCAGAGCCAGCATTGCAACAAAAGAAAATCATGCTCACTGTTTGGTGGTCTGTGATTGGTCTTATCCTTTACAGTTCTTTGAATGCAGGCAAAACCATTATGGAGGAGAAGACCTGTCAACAAATGAATGAAAGGCATCAGAAACTTTGGCAACAATGTGCAACATTAGTCAGCAAAAAGGCCTAATTCTTTTTCACAAAAATGAAGAAGTTGAACCAATTGGTTAATTAAACTCTGCCTCATCTGCCATACTCTCCAGACCTTTCATCTTCCGACGACCACTTTATCAAGCATCTCTATAACTTTCTGCATGAGAAATGTTTCAAAAACCAAAGAAATATTAAAAAACGCCTCAAGCGACTTCATTACTTCCAGAATGCAAGGTTTTTGACATAAATACAATTGTTATGCCTTGGCAAAAATGTGGTAATTTTGATGGTGCTTATTTGTATCGATAGATTTTTGTTTAAGCTGGGATATGTTCAACTCAATTTAAAAGTTAGAAACCGTAAGAACTTCCTTGTCAACCTAATACATTGCTAACTAATACTTTATTGCTTTCAAGAAATACACTTATCTTGTTCTCTGACTCCACTCTAATTTTAATTTTGAGTCTGGTGTGATGATGCCAGTTTTATAGATTTTGGGAACAGTTATTATCCAGTTATTATCCAATGTAAATAGGCTTGTTGTCACTCTCTTAACTTTTGGGCAAATATCTATATAAGTTTTATTCATAACATATTGTTTGATCTCTAAATAAGCTTACTACAAAAATCAATAAATTAGAAATTTACTTCATTCAGAGCTCAGATTCTTTTTCTTTTAATTGAAAACTACGCAAGTGCTTTTATGTTACTCAATACGTAGTCAGATTTTAACTACAAAAGTTTTAACACTATTATTTAATACTAATATCAGACTAGCTCAATTGTGGAGAAAAAAAGATTCTTTTATACAGCTAGCATAGTTTTCACAATAACACTATTACTTTGAACTTGCTGTTTTTCTCCATAGCACTACAAACGCTATTGAAAGAAGCAGTGGATATATATATATATATATATATATATATATATATATATAATGTAAAAACCCTGATTGTCAAATGTTTGCGCAAAGGAATCTCAAAGTGTGCAAATTTGCTTTTTTAAAAAAAATCTTTTTTAAATGTATTTTTCGTGTGCAATCAAATACAATGGCTTGATAATTGCTTCTATTGTTATTTTAAACAAAAAAGTGAATTCTTGATTGGTTTAACCTCTTCATTGTTAGAGTATGCAATATTTGCAAGCTATTGAAAAACTAACAATAAAACGAATCATTCTGAATTGAACAACAGTATCATTCTTCTATTTCTTTCAATTGCAATCAACGAATTTACTAGATAAAAATGGTATTTTTATTGATATGCAACGGTATTCATGATTCAAATATGTATTTATCAATAACTAGTCTCTTCATATATATATATTTTTAAGTATATTATTATTACATATATATAATATAGATGAAGAACTTTGTGTTTAATAAATTTATACAAAACACTGTTTTTTCTTTGTAACGATACACAAATATACACACAGCTTCTTTATATTATATTATATTTGGTGTGTGTGTGTGTAATTTTACCTACACTCTCAATTCTATTTCTTTCTGAATCTAAACATCAAAGATGCTCATAATCAGTATAATACATACTTGTGACAGGATTTTTACTTGAATTATTATGCATGTAGAATTAATCTAGTTTTTTTTTCTGTTTTCTTCTCTCTTTTTTTTCAAAGACTTCTTTTTTGGTACATTGATCAGAATGTACACATCACTAGAAGGCAATCGAATCTGAATTCCTTTTATTTGAGTTTACAAATAATGATCCAAAGGTTGACTTTTCTATTTGGATGGAGATCAGATTCAATCAAATAGTTTTTTTTTCTCACAGAAAATTTAATCAAAATTTTTATTTTGATTGTTTTTTGGTTATTTTGTTTTTTTACATTCCTTTTACTTTAAGGATTGACAAGGAATGTAAATCAGCTAAAGATCACTCGGTATCTTGCACACGCTTATATAAAACACTCCTACTATGGCATATGTAAATTTTACTGTGTTCAAGAACCAATTGCTTATTTTCAATAGCTTTTTAAGTTGATTAAATATTGTAGTCATAACAATACATTTTTTTTTAGTTTTAATCAGCATGATTAAAAATAATTTATGCATTGGGTACACTCGCTGATTATAAAAAATATTAAAGAAAAAAATGTAGATATTCAATACAAATTTTAGCATCAGAAATAAAAACTACATGAATTATTACTGTTTTTATTTTGGTAGAATTTTGAAAATTATTTTTAAAAAGAAATAGGATATAAAGATTTTTTGATTAAATTTTTGTGATGAAATTTGATTTTTAGTATTATTTAATTTATAATTATTCGTGCTCTAATCTTTATAGTTTCTGTTGATAAGGACTTTGGCTTTCTTCGGATATTATGAAATCTCAGAAACAAATTTTGGTTTAAGTCAAGAAATTGTGTTGTTGAACTTCTTTGGAAAATTTCATGTTGAGAAATTTATTTATCAAATTTTATGTCTTTCTAGAAAATTAATACTTTATGACTTACAGGAGTTATAATAATAGTTCATAACTAATATACGAGAGTTGTTCCAAAAGTAATGTCACCTATTTTTTAAAGTTATGTTTTAAAATTTGAAGATCTACAAAAATGGAAGTGAAATGATTAAATCCAACAACCATTTGTGGCCCAGGACTTATTTTCTACTAAGTTACCACCACTCTTAAACTTTTGCCAATGATGACTGAGGCCGTCTATTTTTTGATTGGAAGCACACTTTGCCACTCACAATTTTGAAATTTACAAATCCATCTATTATCAGGGCTGACATCAAGTGCATTGGCTTTGTAAACTTTAACAGGCGCCAGTGAATGTTAATTGGTTTAAATTTTTCTGCATGGAGGAATTCCATGATTCATCTCTGCTTCTGACACATGTTCCTGACAAGAGTTGTTTTCTCAGAGTTTCACCCAGTTAATATCTGCAGCAGAGAGAGAAAAAACTTTCAGGACATGAATATGTCCGTTCAGTCATTAATAATGCAATTTTGGTTGAAAAAAAAATGAAAGGTATAACTTTTGGAATGACTCTGGTAGTTGGGTTGGTAACTGTGATGTAAATGAAATGTAAATCTCAAATTATATCTATGGCAATAATGATTCTCTGGTCAGTTTTAAATATATCTGGCAAAAATTCATTCGGAATGGTGATAACTATGTAGAAAAACAAATTCTGGAGCACAAAAGATTAATGTTTTAATCGTGCACTTCTGTATTTGTAGGTCTTTTACAAAATAACTTTTAAAAATAGGTGGCATTACTTTTGGAACGTCCGTCATATCTTTAAATACAATGCTAGATTAACAATGGTACTTTTCAGTTTTTAATAATTAATTTTGCATATGTGCTCAAATATAATGAGAGGTTCATGAAGTCAATCATCTGAACTGAGGAAACAGCTTGTCAGAATTTGTGCATATGAATTTCAAATTTCTCAATGGAAATGGATTCATTTATAAATTATAAAAGATAACCTGTTTGACCAATGTTAAACTATTTAGTTATGCACAGAAACATAAAAATATATCATGAAGCAAATACTTTTGAGTTTTAGTACTAATTTATTTTCTGGAAGATTCCTTAAAAGCTTCTATGGGCTTATATCATCTTCATGCATGCAATCTATAAAAATGTGTAAATAGTTTTTTCTTTTAAGTACTTTTGTTCAAATCTAAATTGTCAACCATTATATTCATTGAAGGATTTTAAACTTTTCATTTTTTTCTTCATGAATCTTTTTCTATGTCTCTCTCTCCTTCTCACATATGTACTCTCTATCTCTCTAAAAATAAGAAATTTAAAAAAAATCTATTTTTATGTCATTATTTTTGTTATTTATTCATTGTTTTATGTGAAGAAAGTACTTAGTTTCACAAAAAGTAAATTAAGAATTTGTTTGTGTTGAAGTATTTTTGTATTAGTTAATGACTTAAATTTCTATAAATATTAGAAAGATTTTTAATATTTTTATCAGTTTATTTAAACCTACTGCTTTTTAAATCCTTTTATGATTATTGTAGCTCTATCTTTAAAAAATGAAATATAATTTATGCATATAATACCCTAGTTAAAATTCTAGAATAATGTACGCAAGTAAGATTAGATTAACAAACATAGATTAGACCCAATATCTCGGGATTAAAAATATCTAGAATGCAGAATTCAGTATCAAGTTTGGACTAGTTTCAGCTGAGTTTGAAGACATTTTTTTTCTTGAATTTTTTCTTGACCAGATATTACAATTTAAAAAAAAATTGTAACTGATTTTTCAGAGATCACAAAACATTAAAATTTTTACTTAATTTCCATTTTATTTCAAAGAAATTTTATTTTCTACATTAATATCAATTTTAGACTAGTTTTTGTCCTATCTTATAAAAACTATATCTGTAAATATTTACAAAAATTGAATTGCAAAAATAGTTAAAAATTTTCTTTATTATAATAATGAAGAAACATATGTATTTGTGAGAGCCAAGAAATATTCTTGCAAAATACTTTTTTAGTTTGAATGTTGCAATATTATAGAAAGATTTTGGTTAAAAATAGAGAGAATTGGTTATTTCATTGTTTGTATTGATGACATTTTTTACAGTATGAGAGCATTTGGTAGATGATTTATGGATAATTATTTTTAAAAAACTTGTAATTCTGAAAGTTCTCTGCTTATTAATTATATATAATTTTAATCTGCTTAAACAATATTTTACCTCACCAATTGTAACCTTTTGAAAATCATTATAGAAAATAATAAAAAATTCTACTTAAAGCCACACAATATTTCATACTTAAGGCTATACTTGAAGTTGTTCAAAATAAGTAAACTAATGCGGTAAATCAAAAAATTAACTATACCTAACTTATTATGCGCAGTCAAGATATTAGGTTGACCCTAAAGTTTGAGGAAGTGTGTCAAGAGTTCTTTGATTTGAAGCCGGCTGAATTGTACCTTTATTATTATTACCAGGTCAAAAAGATTGCAGACCGATAGCAGAAAGTCTTGGAAAATTATGTTCTTTATTTTGTGGAACATTTTTTGTTATTACTTGAAGAGTAAAATTTCAAAGGGTTTAGAAACTTTTGGAGCAAACTAATAATATTGAATAAGATCATAATCATAAGTTTTCTTTAAAAACAACAAAAAGTTTGCAAAAAAGCAGCTTTTTTTCTATAAAAACAAATTATAAGAAGTTCATTGATTATGGTGGATTATAAAAAACCTTCTATGACCTTTTGTTTTATAAATGCATGTTCCTATATCTTGTTACTCAAATTGCATTTACGTTTTATAACATTTGTTTAAATTGTAGGGCTTTAAGTAAACATTTTAGTGTCTATTATTTCTCTAGTGCAGAAAGATAAGCATAGATTGTATTGATAATTGATATTTATTTATGACAATTTCTGATGTTTCTTTTGAATATTGTGATTGCTGGAAGATAGCTTATCATAGTGGGTGCTTCTGTTTCAGATGAAATATTTAATCTTTCCTTATTCAAACACTTAGATATAATTTAATATGTCAAATTGATTCATAATCAATTTGTAAGAGCTAATCTAAGTCAATCATAAACAGCTCAAGCTTTTATATCCACTAATTTCTACATTTATTTGGCATTTAAATCAAATGGTATCTGTGATGGAAATAGAAAGAATTCACTATGTATGTATTCATATTCTAAATTTATGATTTACTAATTTGTTTCTAAAGTCTGTTTGATCATTTCTCTTGATACCTTTATACATGAAGTTTAATCAAAAACAATAAGTGTGTAATATACAGAATTAGTGTCAAAGATATATTTTAAAATTTTCTTTGTTTTGGGGTTTTAAATATACCCTTAGTAGGATAGGTCCTTATTACTCCATACTTTTTTTTTAAGGAAATCAAATGAAAATCTTATTAGCCTTTGTTTTTTAATTGCTTTGATTATTTTGTCAAAACTTTTTTTTTTAACTTTTTTTTTTTTTTCCTTAACTAATACTTTATTTTTGGTTATTCAAAATTAAAAAAAGAAATTCCCCCGATATTTCAACTAGTTTTCCTTCTATAACATACACAGGTGTTTTGTCTCTAATCTTATACTCTTCACAGAGAATTATTAATAAATTTATCTCTTGAATTATGCAGTGTGTTGAAATCCGCTGCTATAGAAAAATACTTTAGAAATAATACTTGAATTTCTAAGAAATCTGATAATAAGTTTAAAAAACAAAATACTAATATAATCTTGATTATTGGTTCCTCTAATTACTATAATTCATGACCATATTTTCTTCTTGAAGTTTTGTGAAAAAAAAGAACTTATTTCACAAATACTGTAGGTGATAGAATTATTTATAGTATATGTAATATGTAGGATAACTTCTGTAAGGTTTAAAAGATATCTATGGTGTTGATCTATAAAAGTATCTGTAAAGTAAATCACTTTCAACATAGAAATGAAAAGGCTACATTTGGTGCATTCAATATAGATACACTTTATCCACCAACACTCAAATTAACCTATAGAAGCAATAATCTGTCTCTGTTTACCTATTGTTCAAGGTTTTCCCTGTAATTATAGATCATTCATAATAATAATAATTATATATATATATTTCGGTACACCTAGTGGTGCATTATTTTTTTGCTGTTTCTGTAGCATACTTCTTTTACAAGAAAGAGTCGCTAGCCCTTTGCTCAACTCCCCACCTGGAGGACAATATGTATAGGGGTGGTTGTAGTAAGTTGAGCATTGGGGTAAGATGGGCACCCCATTGAAAATGATATCAGCTGTGATTTTCATTAATTGATGTTGCTTGTGGAAACTCTTTCTTTATCCTAGTTTAATTGCCTTAAAAAAATTTTGATGAATGTTCATGGTGAAAATAAATGGGAAAATCTAAGGAAGAAGAATGCAAGCTTTCTGTTTAAAAATTAAGAACATAATAACTAATGGTACAAAAAACAGTTACCGTAATTGATATTAATTTACAGTTTTCAGGTTTCATCCTGACCATAAAAAACATAGTTAAGAATACTTAAAATAAAGAATGATATGACAGCACTTGACATTATTTGTTGAATTTAGACTGTATCCCTTAGATGAGAAATTTATGCTTAGGGATTATGAATAGTCTATCTGAAAAAATTAGATGGAAACTTTATTTTAGGTTCCTGGAATTGTATAAAATATAATGTGAAAGTTTTCTGAGTTACAGCAATACTTGTAGAAGCCCAAAGTGTAAATCAACTGGTGAGATGATAACCAAAAAGATAGAAATTTAAAGTTTGAATAATTCAAATGATAATGAAATTTTAAAATTTTATGTGTTTTTTTCAATAGATTTGAAAAAAGATCTTAGTAGATCAGTAGTTTATTGCTTTAACTTAGGAATTGGTATATATCAGCTCAGATCCTAATACTTCTATGATGACAACATCCCAATAATTCTCTTGGAGAAGGTGTGAGTCCTATTATTTCTTATAGATACTGGTTAAATAGAGAACTTTTCTTTTAATAACCTGTTGAAGAAACAAAGATGTTTATTAAAAGTGACTGTTCTCAGCATTAAATGACTAAAATAATTATTATTATGTTAAAATAAGCAAATAAAACATAACCTAGCTAATTTATTTTAAAATCCTATTGCTGCAAGATATCTAAGATTCTGTTCTTTATTATTTAAATTCATCTGAATGAAAATAAGAAAGTACAATGGTCAGCAGAAGTCAGTAAAAATAACCTTGGAAAGTCATTTGTGTGGTTCTTTTTGTCATGAATGTTGCCAGACCAGTGTTTTGAGAATTTGATTGATTTGATGTTGAATTCACTTTGTTTTTTGGCATTGGTTCAATTTTACATCTGTAAATATTATAGACAAAAGATCACTTTCTCTATCAGCATTTGAAAAACATCCCAACTATCTTCTGTCCATTAAAAAAAAAAACTACCTTCAAATACTTCTAAATTAATAGAATTTCTTTTTATCATTCAAACTTTTCAGATGATTATCCTTATCTTTAGTGAGATTTAAACAGCATTTTGTGCAATGTGCCCTCTATTTATCTTTAGGTTTTTGTACTAAAATTTGGTAGCCTTAAAATTTTTTTCAATTAAACCTTTTAATTAATCTATATGTGTTGGTTTTTTTCTATCAACCACCATCTTTTACCAGTAATTGCAAATGGCTTATATAACAACAAATTCTAAGTTTTGAATAAGTCCATGCTGCGTATGACCTGAAGGAAGGAAAGAAGGAGGAAACAAAGTTTGAATTTTATAAATGTCAAATACACAGTAGATAATAATAAATGCTATCTAGTCCTGGTTTAATTGTTCAAACTGCTATATTCCAAAATTGATATAAATTCCTGCCGGCCATATCAGGTTAAATATAATTCTAATGCTATCAAAATGCTTTGAGCAATATTACTTTAGAAAAGCATGACATTATAAAATAAAGATAATACAAGTTTCTAAACATTACAACATTTTTATTAAATTCTTTTCTATCTTTTCTAACAGTTGGCATATTGAATACTTAGATTAACCCTTTTTGGTGTTGAATATCATTTTAAAAATTGTTATATTTTAATCTGTCAAAAAGTAATTGATAATTTATGCTTAGATTATGGTAGCAAACTATTCAGTTTTTATTACTTTACATTAATAAATATTTTTCATTTGAAAAAAATGTTTATAAATACTTGTAATATATTTGGCTTCTTTTAACATTATTTTTTTAGGTTTAATGAAAACCATGAATTAAGTGTAATAAGTGGATCAAAAATGACTCAAGTTTCTTTTGGAAGTTCAAAGTCTGTAACCAAATTCAGTAAGTTGATTTTTAACCAAATTTATTCTTTAGAATAATAGTTTATGTTTATACTTGAAAAGCAAGCACATACATAAACATTGTTTCAATGACTATTATATTTTTATAAGAAATAAAAATATGAAATAATATATCAAAATAAAAATAATGCATTAAATGTTATCATTAGATTTATAATGAATAGAAGTGATTAGTAAAAACTTGTTGACACAACCTGCCATTGCTCAGGTTTTTTATTGACATCTACCAGCATTTAAACCTAGGAAGAAATGCATTTTTGTTAACCTAATTCTAAAATCTTGATGTTTAAGGGTTTTACACTTTAACCAACTTAAACTGATATGCCTGCAGTGATTAACCTTAAAGAAAATAAATGTATAAGCATAAAAAAGAAAATAGTAAGACTGTATACTTATTAATTGAAAATCTGTGTATTAACACTAGGATTTAAATTTCATCAAATTTAATTACATATCCTATTGATCTATGTGGCTCATCAGCCCATTGCCTATATTTAATTTATATGATTCAACATGGGTGTTTTTTAAGGTGTTTAATATCACTTCCCAGGGGATGTGAAAATTAGTTGAATGGAGGTAAGAATAATTTTTTAATTGATTACACACTTGCAATATATGCTACAAAATAGGAAGATAAAACTTGTCATTTTAAGCATGACTATTAAAATCTAGTTTCAAAACCTTGCTCTCTACCAAAATGGTCATATTTACAGATAAATCGAATGCAGTATTGTTACGTATAAAAATAAGATATTGAAGAAGTGATAGATATTGGAGAAATCTTGATTTGAATTTAAAAGATTTTTATGTCAGCATTGCTTTGTAAAAGTACACAAAAACTTAAGATTCACACATGCAGAATAAAAATTGTCTGATAATTAGAGTAATGTGCCATCAGTATTAAATAGAAAAATTATTTCTTGATTTTTTCTTTTTATATGTATCTGGTTAGGAAGAAAATATAAAAGTTCTGAATTTTTTGTTTTCAAAATGATACCTTGAAAAATATTAAAGAATACTGTTTTTACATAGAAAATATAGAAAAATCAAATTATAACAATTGTTTTCATAAATAGAGTAAATGGTTATTTCAAAACTATATAAAATATCAGATGAAATAAGTTATGAGAGACCTTTACAAGTAAAAAAACTTTGATATACAAAATCCAAACACAGACAGAAAACTTAGCTTAAGGCAAATTACTAAAACTCAAATCTTAATAAAAAAGGGGAAAAATATAAGGTTAATAAAAATTACTTATTGTTGGTCTTGGCAAAATAGCTAACATCTTTTGAAGATGAACTTAGCAGGATTGGGCAAAAAAAAAATCAATCAAAAAGAGGAAAGTGGTTTTAATGCTTAAATGAAAAATCTCATTCATATGATAACTTAAGAAATCAAGAATTTCATGTAATATTTTATATCTAAAGATCTGTTATGGAACTTGGTATTAACACCGAGTTAGTAGTTTTATATCTAAAGATTAGGAATAATATTTCCGGAAAAATAACCTTTTCTTTTATAAATAAATCCTCCAAACAAGTATTTTGATTACCAATATCATATATAATGATATTATGAAAGTTTGTCTTTGATTTTATAATTGTTTTGATTTATTTTACTTGATCACCAAACAAAAAGATTTTTATCTTAAATGTGTTTTTGTGTATAAAATTATAAGATCAAGCCACTTATATAATCGTTACAGTCACTAGATGCAAGTAAAAAAAGGCTAATAAAAGATCATTTTTGTGGTTTTTCAGAATTTTTAAAAAGTTAATTTTTTTTAAAAAATAAAGTCAAAGATATTTTGGGAATTTTAACCAAAACTAACAAAAATTCCAAGTATAATAACATTAAATTCTTGTCCAAATCAACTATTTTATTTCTTTTGGTTTCCTTGATTGCATAACCAATTATAATATTAAGTGTGCATTTATTTGAAATATTTTCCAACCTGTGTATGAATATATTGGTATGAATATCAACCCTACCATATTGCTATTAGGTTACAATTCTAAAAAAAGATTTATGATCAAATTATCTATAACTATAAAAGGCTTTATGTGCATATTCAACCTTTCTTTGTTCCCTATGCACATCCATATTTTTAATGCTACAACATTCAAATTTTCTATGGATATAAATCAATAGTTGAACCAAGTTTTTTTGTGGGATCCCTAATGGGCAAAAAAGGTACCTCAAATATCTTTAATAGTCACAAAAGTGTGAAAAACAACAATAATTACTGTGTGAAGCTATTTATGCAGATGCATTGCTTGGTTTGATAGTAATAGCTGAATCTTTACTGAATGCGCTCTTTGGTTAAAGCACTTTTGCTGATTTTACCCACTTATGAATCCGTTTTCTTTCTGACAATTTTCATATTAATAGGTTTGAAGATTATAGATTAACATTTTACTTTAATATTTTGGAAATAATATTCTTTTAATTATGAGGCATCATGAAATATTTCTTGAAAATAATTTCGTTTGTCAATATTTCAATAACATGGATAAAAAAAGCATATCTATACTTACAAATCTATTATTTCTTTTGCTTCTTTAAACCCTTAACTGAGGGTTGATCTATGCTGATGATATGCAATTAATAAATCACTCTAAGGAAGAAACCATGACTAATTTCTTCATGCATCCACTCCACAGCTCTCAAACTCTCAGTTAGCCTGGAGAAAACTGATTGAAGTTATTCTCATTCTACCACCTAGTTATCAGAATAGATAAACAATATCTCTGTCAATGGCACTAGACTGGATGTTATTGATTCATTTATTTATCTCAACAACACCATCTTCTGAGATTACTCCATTAGTTTACAGGGTATTTCTTAGGAAAGCTTGTAATGTAATAGTGTCAACAGACTATTTTATATTTTTTAGAGAGCTGATGATTTCTGTAATTAAAAAGTTCCACCAGATATGGTGAGCACACCCAAGTTTGGCACAAGGCCATTTTTACGTGCTCTTACCCAGGCTTTATATATTTGGTGTTACCCTTCACCTAGATGAACTGCTCTCCCGAGCTAACGAGCCCCATCTGCCACCAGATATGCCTTAGAAGAATATCATATAATAAATGATAACCTTTCACATCGGATGTCAATATATTCAAATTAGTTATTAGTGTGTTATACACTATCAACTGTGAGAAGCATTTTGTAACTGATAGACTACAGGATCTGTAAATGTCTTAACTAGAGCAAACTAAATTGTGACAAATGTCCAAGATACAAACTAAGAAAGTTTAAGAATATCATCAAAATTATCTGAAAGTCATTAACATGAATATGAGAAATTTGAAGAATGGCAATAAACCATGTGTCTTGAAAAAATCATGTTTATGATGACTACCAGATGTTTGAGGTAAGGTGGCTTGTGTAATTTACCCTTGTATTTCTCAAGCTGAAGCCTAGTGAGTAATCTATGTGTAGGTCAAGAGTGGTTCTTATTTCTCATAAAGTTTCTCATGCAATAGGTAGTTTTCTTAAAGGCTATGAAGAAGGCACTCAATAACACAGTCTAATCTAAAGAGACTGACATTTCACATATGTGGGAGGGTCTGTGTGAATGAAACTAGGCGATGGAGTCATTTGTAAACAAAGTAGAAGTGGATTCTTTTATAAAAAAAATGATGCAATCAGTACACACAGACTCACATATATAGATTTTGTAAACAAAGTTTTAATGTATAGGAATTCTTAAATATAACCAATGTACTTATCCAATAGCAATATTTGATTCAACTTCTCCCAGTCTTGCAAAAAAACAAAAAACAAACAATAATGCCAACAATGAAAACTTTCTACTGGTGAATTTTGTTTTGAATGGAAGAGCAGTACTACAGATCATTTGGCATCAATGTCTTATATTGATAAAAGATGTTACTCATTTTAGGTGTGGACTACGTACTGTGTTAGTTCACTTTGACACAACTCTGGTTCTAGCAATAGAAATAAATCTAATAGATATAAATATATTCAATAGTTTATATGAATATCTAGAACTAACATGGAGTCGGTATGTCTGTGCCAATTGTGATGATGAACACCTTATTGTTAAAGTTTCTGTCAGTCAATGCTGCAAATCATAAAGAAAATGTTATTGCTGATGATACAGTTATATATATGTTTTCCTTGGTTGATTAAAATGCTAAAGCTATTTAAATACTAGGTAAAGCAAAAGAAGGAATTTTTAAAAGAATCCCTGTAGCGGAACTGGGTAACGACAGCCCGATGATTCTACTGAAGCAACTGAAGAAATAGGATGATAAAAAGAAAAACAGAAAGACTTATCTGAGGATTCAGAACTGGCTGGAAACAAGACTACAATTTCTAGTCTTTGTCTTGGGTTTTATATGCAAATTTACCAGCTGAGTCAGGTGTATATATTTAGTAATCTCATCAGTTGGATGGTTCTTTTTATTTCTTACTTTTGCAGGCAGGTAGTGCTGTAATCCGAAATGGAAGAAGAGTTTACTAATTCCTTACAATCTCAAATATAAATGGTTTTAAATCTGTTTCTGGTTCAAGCCTACTTTACCATTTATCATGTCTTACTTTGTCATATCAAAAACTGAAACAAATTGTACTGTCAAAGGTTTTATAATAAGATAGAAAAATTATAAATACTGCAAAATATAATTTTATGTATGTATAATGCTAATTATAACTATTGTTAAGAAACAATTTCTAAATAGAATAAATATTAGTTCATACGGAATCAGTGTTTTCATGCTACTAAAAATGTCTGATATACACAAGAGAGTCATCTTAATTGGGTCTGGTATAAAATACAAATAAAATCTTAATCATTAATAATTATGAGCAAGTTTTCAATGAGTGTAAAATTTTAAAAATTCAAATATACTGCTGTTTTTCTTTTTCAGGATAAAAATAATGTGCCCTTATAGTAAAAATGATGGCATAAAAATGTTAGACTAATATTAAAAAAAGATAGTTATTATTTTATTTTCATCATCTGGCTTTTAAGAGTTCATTAAGATAGAAAGATCAAATAAATTAATAAATAAATGCACTCAATCACTCTTTTTCATCTCCCTTCTTTTATTTTAATTAATATTAAAATCTAAATCCTGCTATTTTTAAATATTGCAGTTGTTCCCATATCATGTATTTTGAATTAAAACTGGGCATGCAAAAGATTTTTGAAACCTGAGTAGAATAATTTGAAATTATTTGCTTGGTTAATGTATGAAATTTAGATGGAAGAGGACAAACCTATTTCAAAATTTGTCATTTTTTTAAATAATTAATACATGACTAGAAATTCTTGTAAGTTTATAACAATTGTGGATAATAATAAAAACTGGTAAAGACTTGCTGGATCAGGTGTTTTGCTGATAAGAGTGTCTAGAGACAGGCAATTTTTTCCAATCTAATTATTACTATTGCGACATTTGCATGATGTATAGATTATTTATAGTGTAGTGGTAAAATACAAAAATGATTCAAAAGTTGCTGTTATATCTAATAAATATAGTATAAACCCTATTTTTAAACAATTATTTTCCTTGTCCTACCTAGATAAGTCCAATAACAAATGTTCATTGAATGTTTTTTTAAATCAAAATGTTCATGTCCATTTATTTAGATTTTGGAATTTTGTCAGTCTTATCTAAATTATCAATTAATCCCCTCTCATCTATTATAATTACATTTATTGTTCATATTTTACATAGCATTTTTTATACTATTCCATAATAAAAGTTGTTAAAGTATAAAGAGGATACGATCTGAAATGTAGAAAAATTTTCTAAGTTGTTCTAAAAATTTATGTGGTTCATTTCCTATTGACATACAGAAACCTATAGCATCAAAGGTGACTAATATATTTAGCCAGTGGATATAATGGTACCATTTTCTCTTTTTGCCATATCATGACCTTGGTTATGGAGTGTGAGGTTGGGTTTCAAATGAGTCTTTGAAGTTGAACACCCTAAGGATTTCTTTCACCTGAAATCCATCATTAAATTATATCTGAATACATGCATGCAATATACACTTGTCTCAAAACTTATCAATAAGAGAGGTTGGCAATTTAATAAATCATCCTGGACATTTTAAAAATTGGAGTAAAAAAATATTTTGAAAAAATGTTTTTTTTCATGCTGCAAGTTTTTATTAACTGTATAAATATTCTTACAAGTTTTGCAAAGTATCATAATTGCAGATGTATTTTCATAAGAAAATTTTGAATATTAACTTTAAAAGATGCCACCATATTCTTTAAAATGCATATTATTAGCTATTTGAATATAGGTATTTCAACCTGATCTATAGTAACAAAATTATCATACTCTTAAATGATAATAAGACAGGGTTAGAAAGCTATATAAGACATTACACATATATATTTCTCTATATTTTCTAATCTCTCTGTATTTAGTGATTGTCACAATAATTCAGAGTAAATCCATCCTTTACCCCTAACCTACCTTATGCAGAGGCTGTAGTTTTGTTTAAACATTCATGAAACCCTAGATAATTCTTGAGACTAACATTTGATTTCATAAGTAACAGATATATAAGAAAAATCTACTCCAGCAGCTTTGATTTGTTTAATTAAATCTGCATGCACTTTACACTTAGAAACTACCATATCCATTCTGAACCCAGGGGATATTTTAACTTTCTTGCAAATGACACATATATTACTACAATGTCAGTAACACAGATTGACTTGTTTCTGACTGATATTAAAAGTTGTTAAATATGAACATTTACATTAAGGAAAGTTAATACTGGTTGTTTTTAATATAAACTTCCTAGTCACAGAATATAATTGTGTACATGTACTAGGAAAAATATATATACAGAGTTTATTATGTTTTGAATAACTGTCTAAATATATTCCAATGTATAACTATATACATATACATAGACCTAAATATACTGACAAAATCACCCATAAATTTTATGTTTATACATAGCAAAGTTTATTTAGAACCTTTCAAATCTTAAGTTTCCTGCTATTAGAATTATATATAAAAGCTGTTAGACATACCAACTAAAATACATTAACACTGTTTTGCTATATTTTGATTGAATAGCAAGCCAAAATTTATTTTATTCTGTTTTCTTTAAGACATTTGAATAGGTATTCATTTGTGTATTCTCTTTTAAAGGAGATCTAAATTTTCCTCTCTAGATGATAAAAATCTCTTAAATAAGTTCACGGGTCGAATTCATAAGGGATTGAATTAGACACATGTTTTCAATTTTTCATGGTAAATGAGGTAATTGCTCACTATTTATATACAATTCTTTACCTTTTGAGTTTCTGCTAACACTTTGTTTCTCTTATTCCTGGGCTTTGTGTATTTCTGGATGTATCTATTGTTTTAGTTGCTATTTCTGCATCCGACACTCTCTATCAGATGTACTTTTTTTAGTCCAAAACACAGAAGACATAACTCTTAGGTAAATGCTGTTCCCATGTGTGGCTCTTCAACAAATGTTTAGCTTGATTAAAGATAGCAGCCAATCAAACAAAGTACCTTCTACACACATAATATATACATTCATATATATATATATATATATATATACACACATAATATATACATTCTCACATATATATATGTATGCACACACACACACACACACACATAAATATATATATATATATATATTTGAAGAATGTCATATAAGAATATTATTCATCCTAGATGTATATTTCACCTTTTCGGCATTATCGGCGGGAGATTTTTATTGTATTATCTGGAGAAATTAAAGCAAAATTAAAAAAAAACATATATATATATATAAACTGGAATCAAATAATTCTAATATTGGTCAATATGCTATAATATATTTTCTTAAAGAGTCTCATACAGAAAATACTAATTGTATAAAAGCTAAAAACAATAACAAATTTGAGATGCGATAAAATGAAGTTAATTTTCTAAAAGTTTGAGTAGACTATACTGGTTAATAGGTTAATAACTATTATGGTACAGATTAATGGCAATATAGTCTCTACCTAGTAAAAATAGGTCTTACTTTTCTTTACATTAACTTAAAGCTTTTATTTTGAAACTAAATAAAGCACCATTCGGTTATAGTATAATAAAGCAGTTAAATAATTATCTTTGTCTTGCACACAGACATTTAAAATGCAAGCAATTAGTCTGAGTTAAAAAATTTCCTGTTATATTTATAGATTTTAATAAACAATCAATAAATAAAATATACTTTACTAATAACAATATTGATGCAAAATTACTGAAATATTTTCCTTAGAAGAAGAATGTATTGACTTGTTGCAAAGAACATATTAAGATATGAGCAGCAGACTCTGAAATCTTTTGATAACATTTAGATAGTAGATATTATGTCACTAGGGAGATAGTGGAAGTAATTTAATAGAATAAAAAAATCAATAATGACACAAATACAATAAATTAAATTATCTATACAGACTGTATTATTATTTCTAATATGTAAATTAACAAGTATCAACTTATATCTGTTAAAAAAAATCTACAGAAAACTATCCTAGCAAATTAGCAAAGACCTCTCAACAGATTGATTTAAGTTATTTCTATTTCTTTAATTGATAATTTTACTTGTTTTATGTTTTTACTTATTTTTTCTACAGGAAGGCCTCTATTTTTGGTGTTGATGAGCTAGAATACTTCACCTTGCCTATTCAGGCTTAGATCGGTCTTCCTGTTGAGTTTTTCGCAATCTCAGACTCTCTTGAAACTCCCAATCCCCACCCTAGGGGGTAACTCTAATGAAGGATATTTTTTTTTGTTAGGAATTATACGCAGATTTTCTGTTCAGAATATTTGAACTATCATCATTAACAAATGCAAAATTTTCATTTGTAGAATAATAATTTTGTTCTTTCAATTGTAAATGCATTTACAACAGTTAGAATTATTTACCTTGCATAAGCTATCTTTTTTTTGTCACCAGGCATCATTAGCTAATCCTTATAAATGAAGTTAAAACATGGATCATAACATCTAGAAATCATGATAAAAATATTTTGAATGTACATATCTGTCTTTTATTAATTTTTTTGTAGAAAGATAATGAACAAGAAAGTTATATTTTCTTCATGAATCAATCTGCAGTAGTTCTAGAAACCTTTGAGGTTTGTACATATGATGATAGATATTACTGATTCATTTTGCAGGAAGGAAGAAAAATTAATAACAAATACCTAATGCATGCCTAATTAACCAGTTTTTTATGAATAATTCCTGCCAAAATCTGATACATGTGAAAATGATTTATTTGGATTAATATTTTTACCAGAATCTAATAAAATTGACTGCATTCTCATAAGTTAAATAAATTCTTGTTTAAATATTAATGCCCAAGTATTTGTAAAGGGTTAACATTTTTATATTTCTTTAAATTCTTCTAGTTTTAGGTTCTATTAGTTAAGTGCCTGGTACCAACTATAGATATTAATGTATATGTTTAGAATAATTCCATCTATAACTTAGCTTTATTTTTTAATGATATTTTACTTTTGATAAGTCAAAGAATATTGAAAAATATTAGAGTGTCTGGTATTATTATCATAATACATGTAAGATTATATATAATACCACAAGTTCTGTGCCCCATTTTAAAAATAGAGAAAATTAATTCAGTTTTAAAAAGTTGCAGGACAATTGCTGTTATCAAATCATTATTTCTTAATATTGACTTAACATATTTATAATTAAGGCTATGACAATAGGATTTTATTAAAGAATGTTTTGCGATTTTACCATTTCTTTTAATTGTGTAGTTATTACTAATTGTTGTAGCTTTAAGAGAAATGGTAAAATTGCAAAATAGTTAGGTCTGGGACAAGAATATCTTATATATAAAAGTCAAGATGTCGTTGTGTGTGTGTGTGTTTGTGTGTGTGTATGTTTTATGCAATCGCGCA
>JAUZSX010006651.1:0-22161 GCA_034780655.1 Idiosepius hallami
GCCCGAAGAAGAATGACGACGCCCCCGAACGCAAGAAGTGAGCCTTGTTGTGAAGAAAACCTGTAAGTACCCAAAAGCTAATCACTTGCAGGCTTCTTATCATTCATTATACACCCCGGCCCGGTTCGGAGAAGATTCGAGCTCCAAGAAATAAAGTCCCAATTCTCCCGGCTATGGTACAAATGCCAAGGCAAATCTAGGCAATACCTCAAGTATATTATAAAATACTACACTAGTACTTTGAGGCAAGGCTTCAATAAAATCTTTTGAAAGGAAAGAAAACTATTCTAACTTTAAATTGGTACACTGCATGCACTACCCTGTACACACTAAGCTAGATGTAGAAGTGTTGCATAAGACTAAAAAATTAAATATTGTGTTAATTAAAAAAAAAAAAATTGAAAATTTAACTTGCATTTCAGAAAGCAACAAATTATTTCTCTATCTTTATTGACAGAAATACAGACAATGATTTTGTTGTCAAGAAATTCTGTTCAATCTTTTTGTCCCAGGTCATCATATCGTATCGCACAGTAATGTGCGTATGTAACAATTGGTTTCCTCAAAAAGAGTAGCAGCGGCACCACGTGATGGTTTGTTACTTGCCCTACAGTACAGTATTCTTAAATGGTCACCCATCTAACTAGTGACCAGGCTCGATATTGCTTAACTTCAGTGATCCAACAGGAACCAGTGTCTTCAATGCGACTTGAACGTCTTCTCTTTTTTGTCATCGATACCAAACATCTATTTTCTTTATCATTTGCCTGCCTATATCATATTTACTTGGTCAAGCACCAAATCAAATTAGGAACAAGGCCATTTTTATGTGCCTTATACAACTGGGCTTTCTCAATTCAGTGTTACCCTTCACCTAGATGAGTTTTTCTCCTTAGTTAACGAGCTCCATCTACACAAGACAGCTAAAGTGAAAGCAATGGTTTTGACTGGGATTTGAACTCTCGTAATACAATTCCAGAGCTCGAGCTTTTACC
Organism: Idiosepius hallami; assembly: GCA_034780655.1. Classification (NCBI taxonomy): domain Eukaryota; kingdom Metazoa; phylum Mollusca; class Cephalopoda; family Idiosepiidae; genus Idiosepius; species Idiosepius hallami. The sequence goes on from JAUZSX010006651.1 coordinate 996, forward strand.
AATGCTCCACCGTCGCTGCTTATATGCACCTTAGTGGGATAGTTTTAAAAAAGTTCACTTTTTTCTGCAATCTTTGTTTAGGTTTTTGGTGCCGGTCAAATTGGGCTCTTTATGACATGCATTGCGCACCTCCATTGAAACCTGTCTAGACCACTGTCAACATCTTGCTGTTGGATTTCTTATATAAGTCTTTTGGATGTTTTCAAGAGTATTCTTTCATCTAGAATCTTCAAAGCCACATGTGCTGCACGTGCAACTTTTAAGGAAACAGGCATGATTATTTTCCAATTATGCATATTTCTTTCTTAAAGGTCACCGGTTGCACAAGTGAGACTCATGAGATTTATGGTCGTCAGGTCTTTTGGTACCCAATGACTTGACAACTAATGTGCTAGAATGTTCTTTGTCCTTGAAAAAGCTGCAATCTAATGACACCAACATTATTATTTTACAGTAGTCCTATGGTGATAAATGGATAGTAATAAAACTATTTATCTAGGCAACTGAAAGAGTTTTGTGTCTTTGAATGGTATTAGCCTATTGTGAATATAGCAAACCATCTGAGATTTGACCTCATCTATTACAATGACAATGTCCAATCTAAATAAAATGGCTGTTTTGTGAATTTGTAATATTGATATTTCTTTTAAAAGAAAAAAAAAATTACCTAAAAAAATGTTTTATGTTATTTTAACAGTATGGAAGATCTTAAACTGTGCAATAAAAAAGTGTGTAAAATAAACAAAAGGTGATAAGATTACTTATAAATTTTTACTTAATTTATTGCATTGTTTCAGACCTGCTAATCTATTCTTTCTACCTAATGCACAATGATACAGGCAAATCACAAAAAACTGTAAAATCAATGACAATTTGGACAAATAAACTTCAGAAAAATAGGACCACTCCCTCCAAAATATTTTGATCAATAAATACTACTGTATTTATGTATTTATTTACTGGAGAAAAAAACAATCGAATGATTCCAGAATTAAATGACCATAAATGTTGATATGTTGTAAAAAGAATACACATTAAGAATACTTATTTCTTTGCACAAAGGTTTCTTACATAAATCACAACAAAAAGGAATTGTTATATATAAATAACAATAGTATAATCCTTAATTCACTAAGATCACTAATATTATCTGTACTCCTTCTCGTTTGGAGTAAATATAGTTACAAATATATATGTTCTAGATATATCTTAAAACAAAAGGTTTATTGAAAGTATATGCAAGACATTCCTGAATGCATTAAATGGTATGATCTGGTGAGTGTTAGATAAAATTTAATTTGCTATCTAAAAGAACAGGAAAAGACTGGCATATTCTAAAGGAAAAGCTCTCAATACTTTTTTATTTTTTATTTTTAAGTAAAATTGGAAAGGATGGGTACAAAATTTCTTGAGTTTGAGAATTGAAAAATTTACAAAATACAATTTTTTTCCCAATAAATAATGAGGGTTATTTAAAACTGATAGCAAAATATTTTAAAGAGTTATTGCACATCTTGTCATTTATTTAACAAATATCATTATTATTCATTGGAATTGTAAGTCTTTATATGTTTTAATACACACCAATGGAATCAAGTCTTTTTTATACATTCTTTTTTTAATTTCAATTAAAGCATTCTTTCAAAGCCATAATCATTCTTGTAAATGCATTGTGCTACATTTTTTGCCACCAAAAATCTTCAACAAAAACATTTTTCCTTAATCCTAGATCCATTTCTTGCTTTAAAAATTTTCTTTTTTTGTTTATATAAATAGAATATTTATATAGTCAAACAAACAAACAAACCCAAAATTACTACTAACAGTTTTTTTTAATTAGTTACATTTTGCTGCAAGTTGAATAGGGGTAATTTTGAGTTCAATCTTTTGTTTTGAGTTAGGAATATGATGGCTTATAATACATGTACCTAAATATGTTTTACAGAAACTTTTACGAAATTTTCCAAAATATGGGAAGCTATTTTACCATAACAATAAATGAAGTTGAAAGAAGACTGTTGAAACTTTTCAAAGTCAAAAGAAAATTTATAGAGAAACTGCTGGTAGGTTTTTGGGCGAACAGCTAAGTGATAGAATATAGATGAACATTATTATCTGTTGAGCAAAGTATCATTATAAAAAGACTTGTAAATAATTTCAAGTTTTATTGTTGGTTCAAAAAAAATTACATGATTTATTTACATGGTTTTTAAAGATAAGATTATAAAAGCCCAAAAAAGAATTAAAGATAGATCCTGTACATTAACCTAGAAAATAGGACCCACAAAAATAAAAGCTCACACATTCTGTTGACATGAATAAAAGCAATCCTTTCTAGCAACCCTGCCCCCCCAAAAAAAAAAAACTCTGAAGATTAAATCCATTGTAGTAATTCTAAAATTAGTCTCAATTCTTCTTCTATTTTATGAGCTTAAGCAAAAAAATGTCCACTTAAAATATAAACCTGAGAAAACTAAAATGTTGAGAAGATGACAACAGTATGAAAACTCAATATGTTATTTTTTTTTGTTTTCTTAGAAAACACATATTTGTTCATTGTTTAAAAAAAAAAACTATCCCAAGATCTTCAATGCAAATTGATAAAAACATTTCCCCTCAGTAGAATTCTCTCAAACCTAATGGTACAGATAAATCATTAGTTGTAAAATTTATGTATTTTTATCAGATTCTACACATCATTCAGATAAAATAATCAAAACTATTCTAATAATATCAATCAAACAATGTAATATTCTGTGTAATTTCTGTATTATCTATCAAATTGTCTGAACTGAACTGACCAGACATTCTCTTTGTTTGGTAAAGATTATATTATTAAGTGATTGTGTACACACACACACACACATACATGTAAAAACAAAAAAAAGGATCAATGAGGTGGAGGAAATAATGAAATCTCATCAAGTCTTGATAATATTGGGAGAGTGCCAAAAATGTATTCCAATAAAATTCTGTAGTCAATTCTTAGAAATATTTTGATTAGAATGTACAATCAATAACTACTTATTTCATAAATACTCATGCAAATATAAATAAAGTAAGGCAAAACAAAAATACATAGAAGGCAAAAAACGAAATGGAATAAAATAATATTCTAAAGATAAATAACTTTTTACTAAAACCAAAATCATCACCTTTAATGAAATGTTTTTATTTTATGGCATATTAACCTTTTTGGTCATTTAATGCAAAGAATAATCATTTTCAGTTAACGTTCTTTATGACCTCACATAGTTTTTAGAATAACACAATGCGCACTATTTAACCAATAGCTGGAGGGAATATTGGATTCATACCTTTCCCAAGGGTTATAGTCCAATTATGAACGCAAATGGAACGACTAGGATTTTAACTCGTGTATTACAATTCCAACATCCGACTGCTCATTCATTAGGCCAAGTAGACCATCACTTTTTAATCAAATATAAAAATAAATCTGGTGTGGTTTTTAATGGACAGGAAGATAAAGTCATCAGGATTTCAATCTGGTGAGCAATTGGTCAAGACCATTTGATAGATTTTAGGGAAAACTAATAAAAGCTTTTTATTTACCTATGTAGGATAGGCATCATAAATTACACTATTTAAACAGTCATTAGTTTTATTTGGTTGGTTAATTTTAATTAATAGCAATTACTTTTAATGCAGAGGACAAACATTTTAATAAATGTATTTTCTTAATAAACAGCTTGTTAGAAAAATAGTTAATACATTATTGAACCTAAAGTGGGGAAGTAACAAAGAGATTCATATCTTTCCGAAGGGTATTTACTTGATAGGAACATAACAGGATTAGGGCCTGTTTTTATCATTCTAAAATCCAATCACTCAATTGTTTCATTATAGGAACTTCACTCTTCATTATTTTGATTGTCAAACACTTGATGTTTTGGTTGCTGTAACATTCTTCAGGTTCTTTTAGTTCAAATGAGGAATTGAACATATTATGGTTATGGAACAAGATAAATGTTTCCTGTAATCTCTAATATCTGATTTCTGTGAACCAGCAGACAATTAATAGCAACTTGAGATTTTGAGAAAAGGTTAATAAAGAGAATATTAAATATTTATAAAAAGTTACTATTTATGTTTATTTGGGAGGATTTTTTCGCCTTGAAGAACTAATTTAGTCTTAAAATAAATATTGCTCAGTCAAATTACAGCGTTATGTTGTCTTGTAAAAGTCTTCACATAATTGAGGAACCAATTTCAGAAGACCAGTAGTTGAATAAATAAAGAGAAAAGTGTATCCACTGAGCAGCAAACCAAAAACATTTTGAAAATCGTTAAATATAATGGTAAAAAACAATTTAAACCAGAAATGTCTGTTTTAAAGTTTTTTTTCAGAAAAAATACAAAGAATGATATAGGCTCTCTTTGAAATATGGACATTTGTTGTAGAGGGCCCTATACATATTCATAGCTGTTAAAACTGGTTGGTCAGTAGTTTATGCTTAGATGTGGGAAATAACCCCATTTATTGAATTACATAGTAAATAGCATAAATCTATTCTAGCCATTGAAAACTTAGAATAAATAGGAAGTTACTTAAGAACACATAGGATACATAGAAAGCTGAAATCTAATCTAGCTAACCAAGTTCTGTTTTATTGCATTCATTTTTAGATCAAAACTATTTAAATAGATATAAATCCACTTATATTTTTAAGCATAGGTTAAATCTTATCTTAACTAGTGAAAATAAGAAAATCAGGCTTTGTGCTTGATATCAATGTTGTGCTCAACTGGCTAAAAACTCCAACAATACACAACCAGTACAAAAAGCTAGTATTTAATTCTAATAGACATCAAATTAAATAACTCACAGGTGATTCATTCCATAAAACTTAATTGAAACAATATAAAACTTAATTGATTTTGATGATTTCTTAATCGTCAAAATTGATCAAAAATTTACTTATGACAAAATATCATTATCATAAAGGTCAAATGACAAAATATCATTATCATAAAGGTCAAATGTTGTCAGTTTTTTTACAAGATAACCCAAGTTTTAAGGTGATACATTGCTACCAACTAGTGCTATGCTTAGCTACATAGCAGTCCTGATGCAGAATATGCCTTGCGGTCCCTTTTACCCTAAGGAAGCAAACTTGCATTCCCTCAACATACAGGAGCCTTCGACTATATATACTTACACAAATATATATATATATATATAGAGAGAGAGATAGGCAGAAAGAACTATTGATAGATGTATATTTCAATTGTGATAATGATTTTTCTAATTATACCTAACAATTGTTTTTAGCATTTTGATAGATCTGTGAAGCCAAGGAGACTTGTGGCCCCTAGGGAGCTTGCGACACCCCCTACCGAAATTGCAGGGCCTGCAGGGCCCCTAAGCTCTGCTACCAACTATACTACATGAAAGTGCAATATTCCTGAAAATTTCATCTACAAATTTTCAGAAATTGCTGACATGCATTTTATTTTTTAGTTAGCTGTTTATTTTGATTACTTTTTTTTTCTAGGTGCCTTTACAAGACATGAATAAATATGAAAATTGTCTATCTTTCACAATTTTTTTAACCTTTGAAAAATCATTGATCATCATAGTAATTCGATAAAAAGACAAAAACAAAAGTGATCTGATTTGTTCCACATTTAGTTTCTCTAACAATTACAATAATGAAATCATTTATTCAACTAGTCATGTTAAAATAAAAACCTGAGTATCATACACAGATGCAAAGCCTTTGTAACCTAACAAATTGAGTATGTATATACCATACTATATAAATATAAACAGACATTTAAACTAAACTACAAAAATGTCTCAAATTTCCTGTGTGATTCATTGTTATCTTTAGATCTTTTAGAAGTTTTTTTTTTTCATCTAAATTTTATTGCTTTTTTCTGTGACAAAATTTGGTCATGGTTTTTAGTTATGTAGGTAGTAAAATATCTTAAAAATTGTCCTTACATTTCTTATCTTTTGTTAGGCTATAAAGAAACAGTGTTGTAGTAAAAGTTCTAAGTTTTTTTCTTTAAATAAAAAAGAGGCCATTTGGAGGTGTTGACAGGTTAAGAAACTATCAGTGCCAGTTCCTAAGATTTATGCAATAGACTGAGACTGCTTCTTCTGCAAATTCCCCCCCCCCCGTATCAGTTAACATGTTAACAGATTCACAATAAATAGATCAGAAATCCTTTTTAAAATTAAATGGGGATGGGGTGAATCAAAGTCTTATATTTGCTTTTTTTTATAAACATTATTGTATAAAACTTTTATCTCTGATAAATTTCAAAAGTATGTTTCTTAATTGAAAAAAAATATCAAAAAAATGTTTGTCACTTAAATAATCTTTGATTTATTCAAAATGTTCATAAAATTCTACATAAAATTTGAAAATTAAAAAGATTAAATGAATAGAGAAAACTAAAAAAGTTCTAAAAAATCTAATTAATTTCATTATGTAAAAACATATATTTATATTTGTGTTATTTCAAACTTCTATAATGTTTTAGAAAATAAAGTTTTAATTATTTATTTAAAAGACGTTTTATAAAAAGAATCAATCCCACCAAAAGAAAAAAACTTTAAAGTTATTAGTTTCATAAATTTTATTCTTAGTTTATAGTTAAGATGGGTTAAAAATGTTGCACACAAAAAAATCAAATTAAAACAAAAAAATGGAGGAGTTTTTATTCAAAACTAAGTTCAGAGTTTATACTCCACTTTCAAGATTTCCTTAACTTGGAAAAACAAAACAGAGGATTTTTTTATGCCTGTTCTAAATCAAAAATCTAAATAAACATCTTGTTTTATAAGTTTTACAGAAATATCATTGAGTTAATTAGTGCAATTATTTCTACTTTTGATAACCTTTAATTCCAAATCTGTATGACCGGCCTCTACACATTTCTAAAAACAAAAACTAAAAAAAATTTTTTTTTTTAAACTTCTAGACAGTTCTTTTTATTGTTTTGGTTATTTTTTTTTTTTACATATTTAAAAATGTCCTTGATATTTTACCAATTATCTCCAACATCTAAATAAGAATGAAATTACAACATAACTGTTTTAATGATGTACATTTTATGGTAATTTACTAATTTAAAAAGATTTGAAAAATGTTAATATATTTCATAGTTTGTAAGATAACCCATCCAACTATACAAGCTCCATACATGAAGTGCCAATAATGAAAAAACAAAAATGTAGAAATAGATTAACAGGTAACTCTTAATGTTATTTAAATATGCAGCAAGAGTACAAGGAAAGTTCATTAAATATGATTCATCTTAAATGGCAAACATACATGAAGTCTATGAAAGTGTAGAAGAAAAAAAAAGCAAGGTAACTTAACTCGAAGTAATATCAAAGAACAACAAACTAACAAAAACTAACACACCAACAAATCAAGAAACCTTACATTCTATATTATGGCTGGTTAAAGAAATTTTTGTTTCGTAACAAAAACCAATTTTTTTTCATTTTTTATGTTGTTTTATAATTTGGACCCTGACTTAGGAAATTACAAACTAGTCCATCTGTTCTATTAGAGGACCATGTTATAGCCAAAATATCAGTGTGTCTCCTTTTGCCTTAGGTCACCAGGACTGCTATATTAACCATTTAGGGTCCAAAAGTTTAATGGAGCTCATCAACTTGAGAGAGCAGCCCATCTAGGTGAAAGGGAATACGAAATGTAAAAAGGCCAGGTAAAAATGGCCTTGTGCCAAACTTGAGGTGGTGCTCACCAATTAAATATATTGTTTTGAAAAATAATTACAGACTTATAAAAAGTAATATTATACAAAGAGAGTGTCATAAATTCCATAGAGGAATTCCCTGCACAAAAATTCAAGGAAATGAAAATAATGTTATTCTTATTATATTTTCATCTCAATTAAAATCTGTTGATTTGATCAGAAGTTATTTCTTCAAGTTCTATGGAGAAAATATGATAAAATAAACACCTTGTTTTTTTTTATTTTTGATTATTCAAATAATTTTTTTTTATTTTATTTTGCATTGTCTAAATTCTTTTTTTACTCATTTTTTTATGGTCTCAGCTACTCTATGTTTAATTTGAAAAGTTCTTTTAAAAAACTAGTGTTGAAATTTATAATCTGTTGGGGTTTGAATGGATGATGCTTTACTGATTTTAAGACAAAAATAGTTATATAGTTAATTTAATGCAGGAAACTTTTTTTCTGAACAAATTGTTAGAAATACAGTATTTATGATATTTATAAGGGAAGGAAAGGAATTCAAACTTTTCTAAATGTACTTAACTTGAAAAGCCATTTAGTCAAAAAGGTCATGAAGTCTAGTTTACTTTTGAACCAAATGAATCAAACTTATTTTCTACTAGGAATAACTAAAGTTTATAAACAGAAAATATTGTAATTTGAGAATTTTTCAATAGAAAACCACAATTCTATTCAGATTTTCTTGTCAAGTGAACATGCAGATGTTTAATTAAAAACAATTTGTTTTGGAAAATTTTCTAAACTTCTAATTGTAAAAGCTTTTCAGACCCAATCATTAAATCAGTAGAGTCAGTAGAGGCATTATTTTGTAGTGTTTATCTGAAATTCATTTACATATACATAATAGAAAAAGATCAAAATCTATTGAATGTCTAATTGGCACACTAACTAAACAAATTCACATGAATAATCAACAAACAGAAAGATAAAAATTAATAAAATTTTATTTTTTTTAAATAGTCTAATCCCATACAGGGCTCTACAGACAAAGTTACATTTAGTTGACCTTTGACAACTAAGTATAAGTTTTAGGTAATAAAAAAAAAGTGAAAATAAAAATCCCTTTCAAATTCTTGAGGCATTAAAAAAAAATTTTTTCATAATTTTTAGATCTTATCATTAAATCATTAACCCTAACCTAATTCTAAAAAATAAATTTTGAAATCAATAGGAGTGCAATCTAAACCATAGGAAAAATGACAATTGATAAACTGGAATTGAAATTCAAATCTATCTTAACTTGAAACTTTAAGCATTTCTAAGTCATAAAGATATTCTGTAGGAAATTAGTTAAATTTTTTTAATATTTCTCATAAGTTTCTTAGAAGTAATGACAGCGCTCCATGTTGTGAATAAAACACTTGCATTTGCAAGTGATTTTTATAAGTGACAACTAAAAATAATAAAACCCTTATCTTTTGGTAACTGCTTTTTCCGCCAACAATCTTCCAAATAATGAGTTAAAAACCTTTTTCAACCATTATTTTTTTTTTATTTTATTAAATGAGAAAAGTCAAATTTAAACAACAAAAGGTTTAAAATAGAAAATTGAACAATATACTAATTTTTTTTTTTACCAAGGCTGTTTAAAATATGTGGGAGAAAAATTTACCAGATTTCAATGCAGAAAATAAGTAGAATAAAGTAGATTATACTTTCTTAAATAGTACCTATGTTGTGAATTTTTGGCTTCTTCATAACATTAGAATGAAATAACATTTCATGGATTTGGTTTTTAACTTTAACAGAATTTAAATAGCAATAAATTTTTTTTTCTTCCAGTACATAATAAAATTCTAATGAACCGAAAATAGTTGAAAAGGTTGGGTACAACTGGTGTGGTTTTTGAGTTTGCGATAATACAAATATTTTGTTTGTAATATTTTCAGTAGAGTTGTCAATAGCAGTAAGAGGAAAATGGATTGAGGTTTGCTTATGAACTCAGGATTTTGCACCCTTAAGTACTCAAAAGAGATTCCACACTCACAAACATATTATATTATATTCACTTAGTGAGCATCAATCCAAGTTTTGTACAAGGCCATTTTTACGTGCTCCTACCCGGGCTTTTCACATTTATTGTTACCCTTCACCTAGATAGGCTACTCTACCGAGTTAACAAGCCCCATCTGCTCGAGACAGCTAAAGGTGAATGCAATGGTTTTTGACTGGGATTTGAACTCTCATACTACGATTCCAGAGTTAGAGCTTTTACCAATGCTCCAACTTTGCAGCCCCTAATCACAGACATATATCTGATGGAATGTATCTAAGTCAAGAGCCCTTACTGTTAGCTATTTTTTGGGGTATTTTTTCTGTACATATTCATTAATCCAAGAAACTAGTGGCATTTAAAAGGAAATGGATCAAATGCCACCACCACCCCCGTGTCACTGGAGACAAGAAAAAAAAAACAAAAAAAAAACACTGAAATAAATAAAGTGTAAAAATAAATGCTCAAAAGTTAAAAGCAAGATTTCTTTTCTTTTTCATTCAAGCGACTGATTTTTTTCTTTTTTCTTTTTTTTCATTCATGACAGACTTTGTTCAATTTAAGTCTCTCTTACTTTTCATAACTGCCTGCTCAAAGCTTTTTCTCCCTCTATGGATGAACATCTTTACTCTTCTTCAAGAAACTTGGATCTAGATCCTAATATTAACTAGTCACATAGGTCATGAAATTAGCTTTCATTACAGAACCTTAACTTTAACTTGTTGGCAATCATTCATCCAGGACCTCCGCACACCCTGCAACTGGGGATGGAGGGGGGGCGCAAGGTTCATTGGCAACCCAGATATTTTTTTAATGCAGATAATTACCAAAATAATTAATTTTTAGTATTAAGTAGAAAATTATTATTACAGTTATATGTTGAAATATACACCAATCAATCCATCTCCCTGTCTGTCTGTCTGTCTTTATATATTTGTATATGTAGACTTTGATCAAGGCCTACAGCACGTTGTGGGTGTGCAAGTTGCATTTTTTAGGGTAACATGGCCGCAAGGCGTATTCTGCGTCGGGGCGGCTATGTGACTAAGCATAGCACTGCATTCATCATCCCTAACCCTCATTACTGGACCTGGTGTGTTTAATTAAAAAGTATTTTTATTTGATGTTAATTTGTGGTTGGAAGAAAATATTTACAACAATGACACAGGGGGGGCAGGACAGACAGAAGAGAGATGAAAGGAACGAGGGCTGTTGATTATTGTTGTTGTCTGCGGCAGATAAATGGACAAGAGTTAGTTACATAGTTTTGTATGACAGAGAATAATCAGACATTTGTGGATTATTTAGTTTTCAGTTGTGGATTAATTGATATTCAGTTATGGGTTAATTAATATTAATTTGTGGATTAATTAATACTGATTTGTTGCTTCAAAAACATTATTTTCTGTTAATTAGTTACAAACCAGTTTATATGAATTTTAATATCAAGTTAATTCAAGTTTGAAAGAGCAATTTCCAAATTCTACTTTTAATTTCTATGCTATTGCTTTACATTAATGATTTCTTTTTAAGAAGAAAGCATCTTCTTTTGATATTTTTTTTATGACATCAATCTATCAAAATTCAGAAACAATCATTCATTTATCAATGCATTACTAAAATAGCACCAAAAACTATTTAACCTATAGCAGAATTGAACGTGAGCATTTATACCTTTCTTAAAAGTATTACTTCAAGTGTTGATATAACAGAATGACTGGAATTTAAATATTTCAGTTTCAAATTCCAAGTGTTTATTTTCTGTCCCAATTGCAATTCTTTTGAATGAAGAATTTGGTACAAGAAACAAAGTGATCAAAACCTCAAATGATTCCAATAACTAGAGCTATGACAAGAATATTCTTTAATTAAAGCATATTTTCATAGCTCTATTAATTAGGAAAAAAAAAGACTAAAAGAATTTATTTTGTTTAATGGAAAATTCATACTTTTCCTAAGGATATAAACTAAAAAACATCCTTTACTAACCTAGCATGTGTATAACTCTTCAGGTTATGTGAAAAACAATTTTTTGTAGGAGATGAATTAAAGTTTATCTAATAGAAAAACAAAATAGGAAAATCAAATAAGAAAGATATGTTTTATTTATTCGAGACTGATTGCCAATATTAAAAAACAAAGCCCTAATGTTAAAAGATTACTTAATTTTATGACATTTCATTCAGTTTTCAAGTCAATTCATGGCAAAACTATTATTTTGGTCAGAAAATTAAAGTAGCAGCAGTTAAATAAATAAACACACAATATCATCAATTATCTTTTTTCCATTATTGCACACTCAAATAGTGGCTTTACCTTGATGTTAATGAAAGAGCTACAATCATTATAGTGTGCTTCACTAAGAGAAAATACAGAGGACAAATTATAGTACTAAACTGTTTTACTTAGCTACTTGCAAACCAGTTTGATTTGAAATTTTGGGAGGGTAAAGAAAGAACAAAAATCAGGTACTTTTAGTCAATACAGTTGGGCTTATGAAATGGGCAAAAGTCCTTTCTATGAAGATTTGACTCTTAATCTTGTTAGAAATAGAAGATTCATCATCCTGACTTTCAGTAATTAACTATGGTCAGTTGCTAAATTTTTTCAAAAGGCAGTGCCGTGCTTAGCCACCTAGCGGCCCTGGGGCAGAATGCTACTCGTGGGCCCGTTTCCTCTAAAAAGGTAAGTTGTCCCCTCCCAACATTCTGGAGCCTTCGATGAGAGACCATATATACATACACATAAATACATTTAGAGAGAGAGACAGAGACAGAGAGAGACAAATAGAGATTTATTGATAGGTGTATATTTCAAGTGAGATAATGATTTTCTAGTTAATTCCAATAATTAATTTAGTAATTTTTTGAATTACTAAAGATCTGTGAAGCCAAGGAGCCTTGTGGCTCCCAGGGAGCTTGCAGCCCACTTACCCTGCAATTGCAGGGTTTGCGGCCCCTCCCCACAATTGTGGGGCCCTAAGCACAGCCCTGTCAACAGGAAATAGTGAAATAAGACTTTCTATCTTGAGAATAAAATTGGAAATCCAGAAGTCAAAAAATCAACTGATCAGTATATAATGGTTAGACATGAAACATTTAAAAATATTTGAAATATATAGTGAAAAAAGTGTTTAGTTGGTGTTATAGACTACTTTTACCAACAGAACATATTCATACTTGTTTTCCACTGAGAAGACCAAAATTTGCTTATACGTGTAACAATAATAGTAGGTTGGTCTGATTGAGTGTGTTGGTGAGGTGGGGGTGTATAATGTTAAGGGGTGAAAGTTAAATGATAAGGTAAAGGTAGTGCAATAACCTAGAGTCAACTCAACAGTCTTAAATAAAGGTCATAACAAAAAAACATTCATGTTTCATTTAGTTTTGATTCTTTCGCTTGCTTCTAGGGCTAAGTTTTTTTAAGCCTTTTAAAACATAGTTTGCTTGTATGGGGTTTTTTTTAGCCCTACTTGACTTCTCCAGAACTTTTAGTTTGTCTTATTTTACTCAAATAATCAACTGCTCATTGATCCTGTTTGTTTGTTTTTGTGTTTAACAGCATATCAACCTTTTTAGGCCATTTAAATGCTGAGAACAATTACTTTAGATAAACATTCTTTTTACACACTCAGTTTTTTTTTATAAGTTGTACTATTTAATCCATAGCTAGAGGGAAAATGGGGATGCATACTTTTCTCGACATGTCAACATAGACAGAACAAATTGGTTTCAAACTTACAACGGTTCTGAAGTCCAATTGTCTATCCACTAAGCCCCATCAACAAACCCTCATTGATCTTGTTTATCATTAGTGATTGATTTTATTTTTGATTTTATGAGTGACACTTAATTGTGAAGAAAAAATATTCTTTTCTTTTTCAGACTAATGAGATATTTTTCCTTAAAAACACAGTGTTTTGATGTAATTGCTTTAAAGTTAAATAATGAAATGGCAAAATTTAAACTTTGTAAATAAACTGAAAATAATCAGTTTTGACCAATTAAATGTGCAATAATATCCTTTTATTTTTTGCATGAGTTGTACAAGCAAAAAACTAAACAATGTTGATTTTTTATTATTTCGGTCTACATTGAAAATGAATTTCAAATTTAAAATTGGTGCTAGCAAATATTTTTTATGGTAATAATATTTTTAGTATCAGCATTTTATCCAATAGTTTTCAATGGTTGTGACAATTTTGACTTGAGGTTGGAAAAAAAATTAGAAATAATCATATGCAAAGATAATGAAAAAACAAGTTGAATTAATAAATTGATTTTTATTGAGGTAAAAAGAAAGAATTAAAAATTATTTCATTAGATTAGGGTTAGGTTTAGTCAAAGTTAAAAAAAAATGGCTACTGCGACTGAAAACCATTAGATAAAAACTATTTGTCAGCCTCAATCTTAAATGTAATATTAATTCAAAGCAAACTTGAACCTGAACACCTAAAAACCAAGATGAGTTTCAGGATTTATCAAAAGATTTATTTTTTTAGAGTTTAAAATCATCAAAAATAGGACATTGAGTGTATACAGTTTTTTTTGTTGCTTTATTTTTTTTGTTTGTTTTATGATATATAAACCTTTTTATGTCATAATGTCAAGACAAATAATTCTTGAGAGTTTTTTTTTTGTCCACACAAAGTTTTTTTTTAATATATGCATTGGAACTATTTAATCCATAGCTGGGGGGAAAGTGGATTTATACTTTTCCCAAAAGTAGCTTTAATTTATGAGGTGAAATTTTGTGGCAGATATGAAGTTTGTTATTTTCATTAAAAAAAAAAGAAAAATTAAGGAATATTAGCAACACTAAACATTGAATTTTAGGAAAATTGAAGCCATGATTAATAATTACACAATTATTGATAATATTATTATTATAATCATCATCAACAACAACAAAAGCAAATAAAAAACCATTCCATTAACAATCATCATGACAGAGAGCTTTGAGGTTTAGCAATCCATGGTATTAGATCAAAACAGATACAAACCAATAAGTCAATAATCCAAAGACCTAGTTGCTAAATTAGCATCTACAATCTGACTTTGAGGACAGACTACCAGCCACCTTACAGAATGTTGGAATATGAAATAGAGAGTCCTCAATTACAGATATACAAAATATACCATCATCATTAAAAGAAATTGACCATAAGGAGGAACCCAAGCTATCAAGGAAGGAGCAAACAATGAGGATATATCTATTTGATCAAACACAAACTCAAGTTAGACCCAAGGCCAGTTTTGTGCGTTTTGTAATAATCAGTATTGCCCTTCACCTAGTTGAGTTAATCTCATTGAGTAGAAGGGTCATCCACTCAGGGTTTTTGGAATCTATGTTATCCTTACACCAAGAGCAAACAATGAGGAGTAACAATTGGTCATCATTCAGAGATAAAATATTGGTTGTACAAGTTTGAAAGAGGCATTTTGCCGATGTGTTCAACAAGGGTGTTGTAAAACTTGATTAACGTCTATTTCAGCCATCAGATGGGGCTGACTGAATGTGTGCAGAGTGTCTTGGCCCGTTCTTGCCTCTGTACTTTCAGCGCAGAAGATGCTAGCATTACTGGACAAGCAGTTTATTCCTACTTTGCCTAGGCTAGGGGGGATATAAAAGTCCTTCCATGTCATCGTCAAAATCAATGGACTTTAGGAGAAAGAGATAGAGAATATGGAATTGGAAGAAAGACTGTTGAATGTTAAACACTGTGTATGACGACTTTCCTTGAAACCATCAGTTAACACTATAAACAATGTAAATCAATGCCTTAGCTAAAGATCTCCAACTTAACAGACTTGCAAGATTTATCAAAACTAAGGCCCATCTCCTAATTTTTGAATACCACAACCACACACAATCTTTTCTCTCCTATTTTAAAAGTCCCTGATTATTTTTAATTCGTTTTTTAATCATTAATCTATTTCAATATTTATTTCATTCTATAATTATCCGATTTGTTTTGTTACTGTCGATCTTATTCTCGATTTTAATCATCCTTTAGTTAAACTATTGTTATTGTTTATTAGTATTTCAATTATTATTATTGCTATTCTGTCTATTCAGTGGAGTGAGGTGCTCAATACAGCAGTTAAGTCATCTATGTAAAAAAATAAAAAGTAACTCATAATTTAGAATAAGTTTTTTCTAATCTGAATTTGGGACTTTATTATTACAACATTTTTCAGAATTTTATTCCCTTTCATTACATTTATTCAGTTAATGAGGCTTTCCGTCTTGCTTCAGTTACTCAAAACTTACTTGAACCCTGAAGTTCTCAGAATTGAAAGGCAAACCAAATCATTGGAGCAAGAGAGTCTACATTTTGCAATCATTTAAATGAGGCAGCCTTTGCTATTTTCACTTGTAGTCAGGATAAAAACAGTAAAATGAACCAAAACAACTTTAAACCATAAGATACAAATAAATGATTTTAAAAAAAATTTATTCAAATGCTGCTACTTTTTTAAATTAATCCACCCCACCCATATGAATAAAATAGATAAAATGAATTAAACCAACAAAATAGAGGCAAGATCAGCAAGGTAATCAGTCAATGTGTGTGGTTTTTGTGTCACTGTTGCCAACAAGCAATATACAAAAAAACTTGAAGGAAGCAGTTAAAAGAACCTTTGAGTCTACACTAAAATTTAAATTACTACTCAAACTAAAATGACAACAACTGGTATTGTTTCATCCATTAGATTGTCCAGAAAGACAGGCAGCAACAGAAAGAGATCAAGAAGCACTAGCTCTCCTTTCTACAGGACAGGAAATAATTTTCATTAAAAATCTTTTAGCAAAACTGGTGGAGAGGTCTGTGGTTCAAAAATCCTAGTTTTTTGGGGTTTTTTTTTTCCTCTCTCTAAAAGAGATATATTTAATGAAGTAAATTAACCCCTCTAATGTTTATGCTCAAAAAATTAATATTATAATAAATTTTAGAAGTGTGTGTGTGTGTGTAAGCAAGACTGTTTTTGGGGTTTGTTGGTGGTTGGTCTTGAGGTCTACTTACTCCACTCCATGTCCAGACTCCAACTCTACAATTTTTTTTTTATTTAACAGGGAAGGGAAAGAAAGCTAACAAACATCATAACAGCAATCAGGCCATTTCCAGAATTAGATGAGCGCATTGGGATTGGGTACTCTGATGTTCATTAGGGTTAAAAACTTTTACCAATAGCTGCTTGCAGATCTTTCTATTGCAACTCGTACAAGTGCGATAAAGTTTTAAGGGGACAATGAAAGTTAATGTTGAGCCTTAACTTATTTTAGCCTGTTCTTAGAATTTTTTTGATTCTGGACCTTTTTCCATAAGAATTATTTTGATATGTTTTTCCTTTAAAAAAAAAAAACTGTATGTAGAACCTTACTTTATTTACTATGTTTTATCAAACCAAACCAGTAGTACTATTGGAGATTTAAGTTCCAATATGGTGTTTGTTGCGGCGCGGTGTGGCGGCCCGGAGTATCCTTGTTTAATGGCCGGTACCCTTAGGCATTTTTTTTTAATTTCTCACTTTTACAAACATTTTTAACAACAAATTGTTGAATGGTGAGAAAATAAAACTTTTTTGTAATAAATTTCTTTCCCACTTTACGAACATTTCTAATTCATTTATTAAGTGGTATCATTTTAAATTTATTTATTAAAAATGGTAAAATTTTTAAAATATTCATTTTTAAAAAATGGTAACATTCTAAATTTATTTATTATTAAAAAAATAGGGTATTTGTTTATTATTGGAACCGTTTTTGCTGATTTTTCGGTGATAACGTATTGCACAAATGCACCGGGTCGAAAAATGCTAAATCTAACAAAACCGGCGCTTTTGCAGAACAAGCAAATGGAGAAATATTTTTTTTTTTGCTCAGGGACTTTGCACCGGTTGTAAGACAGCAATTTGATTGGCTAGGTTTAGGGTTTAGGGTTAGAGTTTAGGATAAGGATAGGGTTTAGGATTATTTCGTTGTGTTTTTAAATTCGTTATTTTCTTTTCTCGACTGGCCGCTTTGGGTGCTTGCTGTGAGCGCACTGCAATTTTTCGAGGGGACATTATTTAACGCTATCACCGGCAAATCAGCAAAAACGGACCTAATAATAAAAATTATTACCAAAAATAGTCTAATTTTAATTTATTTTCAAAATTTTGAATGCTGCTGCGAAAAAAATGTGTTTTAAACCAACGTAAATAAATGAATTATTTTCGCGCCACTCAACAACTTGTTGCTGAAATTGTTAGTAAAAGTGAAAAATTATCTAAAAAATGTCTAATAACAAATCGTTAAATGGTGGTGGTGCGAAAATAAAACGTCTTTCTAACAATGATGCGTTTGTAGGGTCCGGTCCCGGCGGTGCGGTGCGGCGGTCCCCATTCCGGCTATTAAACAGGAGGACGGGCTAACAACAACCACCATTGCAACAACACTCTCAGTAGTACCTAGATTAAAAAAGTAATTCGTTAGGGACGTTTGCATCAAGACCGCTAGGAAAAAAACTATTATCATTAAAGTTACTTCAATTTCACATTTTATTATGAATAAAAAGCATTCCTGTTATTTGTTCAATTTTTCACTTCAAAATTCCTCTCCCCCACTTCCCCAAAAAAGCATACCAACTGAAAAACAAAACAACCGAAAGAAAAGCCAACAACTGACCCAGAGAACAGATAAAAAGCTACAGGCAGGATTAAAAAGGAAAAAAAATATTCCTACACCTCACCCGAAGAGCAGGAAGACATGCTATTAGGTTTAAATTTTAATGATGAGTATCGAAGATTAAAAAGTAATAAACTATAAAAAGTAAAGAGGTTAAAAACGAAAAAGCATTTTAACATAATTGAAAGCCATAAATTTGAAATTATCACGCTCTTCTTAAACATGTATGTCCAGGTAAAAAAAAAAAAAAGTTGTTGTCGAGTTCTGGATTTTTTTTTTTTTTTTTTTTAATTTAGTTTAACCAATAACCATTATTTTGTGAAAATCCAACAGCTAAAGATACATAATCGAAACAATTCATATATTTTTCAGTGTTGTTATTGTCTTGTTTAATGAAAAAAAAAATCAGCCACAATTTTTTGTCCTCAATATCCTAAAATAATACGAATAAAAAATACTTGGTTTGTTTAGGTTATTTCCTTCAAACAAGTAAATAAACAGTCAACTTTATTTTTGAATAAATATTTTTGGATTTTCATGAAACAATTATTTTTAAAACCGATGAGAAAATTGTCGGCGTCGATGGTTTTTACGAATTTGAATATTTCTTACAAGTTTTTAAGGTAAGTTCAGTCTACAAAATTGAAACTGCCCTGCCTTCTCTTAAGCTTTTTTTTTATTTCAATGAAACATAAACAACAAATAATGACGCGTGTGTGAGGTTTAGTTTGTTCTGTTGTTTTTTTTTTCTGTACATTATTGTGTACTGACTGCGTGGACTAGAATGGGGTGGGCCCTCGATTGATTGCGATGTAAATAAAAGTAAAATTTAAATTTTAGAGCCACTACTACTCACTTGCTGGCTGGTGACCAAAAAAATTTTCTTTTCCTTTTACTTTAAAAAATAAAGTGTGGACAAAACTACTAAGCCAAAACTGATTACGGACTGACGACCAGACCACTTTATTACTTTAAACAGTTAAAAATTATCAATAATATTAATTTTTCATTATTTTATGTTGTATTATTTTTGAAAGCCCATAAAACTTAAACTTACTCACCTGCCAAAAGTGAGAGAAACATCCGTATGGAGTCATCCGGAATTCCAACTTCACTGGACAATGCCTTGACATAAGTATCACCGCGGAAGACCTCAGATACTTTAGCCCAGGTGCCACCTCCAACAACATTTAGAGACATTTTCTTGTTTTTATTATTATTGATGTAGAGTCTTCTCCTTCTTCTACTGCTGTTTCCCCTGAAAAGAGCATGCCACCCACCACCGCCAGCAACGACACCACATCCAAGGCACGGGGTAGGTTTTTGGCCTCAATTGAATTTGGTGAAATTAGCCGCGATAGCTTGTCGTTCGTTTACGTTCTGATATACAGCTTTAGGTAAAGTAACACGCCGATTGCGTAACCACTGATTGCAGTAGAATAACTGAACTTGTAAGGGTACTTCCAATATTAAACGTTGGACGTGGGAGAAGAGCGGGCATCAGCGCCACCTGGTTATTCGTTAGAAGCTATTTTAACTTCCGGTTCGGTTTAGTTATTACGTAACCGGGCAAGATCTTTTTTTTTTTTACATTTTCATTCAACAGAATGTACGTTTTCACGCAGATCACACTTAAAACCAAAAGCAGCAGCAATGAATGAATATCCAATTTATTTGCATTTTCTAGAGGTAAAGTATAAGGTCATTAGAGTTTAATGACAGGAGGGACAGCCGACAGCACACGTCATGTCAATCTTATTTAATTACTAATTTTTTTGTGTTTGTTGCTGAAAAAAACCATGAAAAAGCACTTAGAGTAATAAATGTGTGTTGCAAAAATTTGGATATTTGCCAAAAATAATAATATATAGTGAATAAATTTCAACCTATTTTAATAAAATACAATATGTATAAAATGTTGAAATTCATACAGAGCCACGCTGCCACAGTCCAGTCAGTCCACACACACACCCACCACAACTAGCATTTTTATTCCAGAAAATATATTTGTTGCAATTATAATAAAAATACAAGGTAATTTTTTTATTGTCTTTAATTATTTTTTGCAGACTTAAAATATGTTTAATTTTATCCACAGATCTATTGGTTGCTTCTTGCTGATAAATTTTTTTTAACCATTTTAAAAAATTTAATTCAAATTAACCCTTTCGACCCTAAGGGGCCGATATATCGGCCTTAGTAACGAAAGGAAAAATAGACACACTGACATTTGGACCCTAATATGGTTTTTTGATAGAACAACTCTGAGTGACTACTTCGTAACATTACTAAGTCAGGATCCAAAGGTGGAAGTTGAAATATCATTGGGTGTGTGTCTTCTTTTGCCTTAAATCGCCAGGGCCGATTTATCGGTTCTTTAGGGTTTAAAGGGTTAAATCTGTGGCAGGTTTATAAAATTGGCATCTTATGATTTCATTTGAATTTTCCAACATAAAACGACAATTTTGACCCAGAAAAATATGGTACATGAAGTTAAATCAAACAAAATACATTTACTACTGTGATATAATTATGATTGCCTTCAGTCTTCCATAGTTGCCACCAACCTTAATAGGTATGTAATATTGTTATGGGTAAGAGCCGCTCAGTTCTTCAAGTCTTATTGTTATATTTCGGAAGTGCCAAGCCGGCTACGCATATATTATATTTACTTGGTGAGCACCAACCAAAGTTTGGCACAAGGCCATTTTTACATGCTCTTACCAGGGCTTTTTACAT
>JAUZSX010006862.1:0-22155 GCA_034780655.1 Idiosepius hallami
GATATTGAGCACTCTAACTATAATTTTAAGCAACTTTATTACTTAGAATAATATATATATATATATATATATATATTTATATATATATTCATACCATAAACTTCACTAATATTTAAAATGTTACAAAATCAAAAACTTAAGAACTCAAGTCAAATTTTATTTTTTTAAGTGTTGAAAAGCAAAAGATATTCTAATGAATTTCCTGACATTTTACAGATTTAAATTTTTTAACAGTTTATTTTTAATTTAGTTTGTTGTTTTAGGTTATATTGGAAACATTTTGGGTTTCTTTAATCAAAGACTGACAGAAATTATGTTTTTAAAAAACGACAATTCATTTGAGAATAATTTTAAATGTTAATTTTTAAATCTATCTTTTATGAACATTCATTTTTTTTTTATCTAAAATTTCAAATAATACTTTTAATTTTCTATTTGTATATTATTGTTTAACTCTTGCAAAAGTAAAGCTCCTTCTCAACTTTTTGATTTCATATTCTCCAACAGGACATTATCTTAGAATTTAGTAATGTTTCTATAAGAATTGACCATCAACAATTACTAACAAAATAATACATTGGTGACTTAGAAAAGATGACATAATTGTCTTCATTCTACTTCACTCACCAAATACCATTGGACTTTCATAGTTAAAGATATGGTGTATCAAGCAGTTATAGGACATTAGTGACATAAATTATAAAAAAGATTATTGATGGCATTGTAACCAAATAGTTACAATGCCATTAAAATAATCTTTTTTTTTCATTGAAAATCTATGGAAAATGGTAACAAATCAAAGACCATTACAATATACATTGTCCAACAAATACTTGGGAAAAAAATGTGTACTTAGACAAACAGAAAGTTTTCAATATCCATTCCTAATTTTGCAATCATTTCCATATATCTGTTCATTATGTTTTATAATAAAAGCTTTTGGGTTTTAATTACTGAAATCTTACAGAGGCACAATTATTATCTTGTAATTAAATATGTATTTAAATAAAACTTAAACACAAAATCTTTTTTTTTTTTCAAGTGCTGGTAATTACAATACAAGATAATATTATTGAGACATATACAAAGACTGAATACATTATTTT
Organism: Idiosepius hallami; assembly: GCA_034780655.1. Taxonomy (NCBI): domain Eukaryota; kingdom Metazoa; phylum Mollusca; class Cephalopoda; family Idiosepiidae; genus Idiosepius; species Idiosepius hallami. The sequence goes on from JAUZSX010006862.1 coordinate 1,107, forward strand.
TATACAACATTCATTAAGTGAATTCAATTAAAAACATTGATTAAGTATAACCACAGTGATTAACACAGCAAAAAAAAATAGATTTTATAAAGAAAACATTTTTTAGGAGGATGAAAAATGTTAATGCCAAAAGATTTGGGTAAAAAAAAAAAACATTGTGTAAGCCAGAATTGTTATGAAAAATTATTAAAAATAGTTTGAAGAAATAAACAAATATATTAATATTAAGACGGTATATTGCTTATTAAAATAGAAAACAAAGACCATAGCTGATTAATCAACTTCAAGTAGAAGTAAAAAGATTTTTAAAATATGTTAAAATTGTTCAATAAATTTCAAAATGGAAGCGAATTACATATATCAGTTATTGGAAAATAGTACCAAAACCTGTAATAATATATGTACAGTAAATCAAGACTTATTTTGCCAATAACCTGCTACCAGATGTTGTCTAGTTTTGTAAAAATTCAAATTAAAAAGTTGTCTTGCTAGTTGCATTCAGATTTTTTTTAATAGTCTGGGAACAACTATAAACTAAAGAAACATAATTCATTGTAAATGAATCATGTCTGTTGTTTTTTTTTGTTTTGTTTTTTTTGTCATATTACTTATGTCTTCATGATAAATTTTATAAAATTTAAAAAGAAATTATGAAAACAAAGTTGTGTATGAAATTTAGACATATTGACTCAGTATAGGAAAATATTTAAGATATTTTCATAATTTTTTCTCTATGCCTTTTTGTTTAAAAATATATTTTGTCCTTTAGTTTTTATGATTTGATTAATAAACCTGCTCTATTAATGAAATAAATCCTCTTAAAATTAAGCAAATTTTTTTTTCATATACTTAAAACTGAAGTAGTCCTGAATTTATTTATTGTTTAAAACTGAAGTAGTCCTGAATTCATTTCTCGTCCATAACTGAAGTAGTCCTGAATTCAGTTATCATTTGAAACTGAAGCAGTCCTGAATTTATTTATCACTTAAATTATGTATTACTGAAGAAAATAGAAACTTTTTAATGAAATATAATATTTTAGGACAATTTCAGTTTTATTACTGTTTTTTTTTTCTTTTTAAATTATTAAAAAATTCAGGATTGCTTCAAAATTGCATTGTTTGTTTTCAAAACCACATCAGTTTTATATAATTATTTGATATTCCTATTTTTCAAGACTTCCTTAAGATTGAGATAATAGATTATACTTTCTCTTCAGACTTGATTATTTTATAACATTATTTATAAATCAATAATAGCTAACTATATCTAAAAACTGAATATAATACTTTATAGAACTTAAGTAAACATGAAAAGCAACCAAATTTTAACTTTTACAATCTAAAATGAAAACTTGAATTAATTTTATTCAATTAATTTTTGGGGGTTTCTTTTTTTCTTAGATGTATTGGAAATTGTTAACTTTTTAATTTCATTTTCCCTATATTATTTTTGTAGCCATACGCAAACCATAGGTGACTAGAGTTAATACTAAAAATAAAAACGGTTCCTGGTCTTCTCAAAAATAATTCATTGGATTAAATTTTAATCATTAGCTAGCAGGTATCAAATAGTAAAACTAAATCATTTATATATATATATATATATATATATATATATATTAGTTTAATGCAAGACAATTTTCATAACAAAAGTTTTTTTATCTAAGAAAAAAAGATATTCTGTTATAATTGTGAAGAAGATCATTCATTTCTACATGATGTAAGAATAAATCCTAATCTTTGTGTTATGATATTGTAAGTGGAGGACAGCTGCAATTACTTTCCAGTAAGTTTGGATTTTACTCTTTACAATTAACAATAACAAAATCTAAAGATACACTACCTTTACTTGAAAAAACAATTTTCATTGTAAAACTTAGCACTAATAAATAATAGACCATTGCTACAAAACTTATAAGTATCATTAGGTTATCATTTGATCCGGATTTATTGTGAATCTAATGCTTATAAAAATTGAACATGACATCCAAGTAAGTACCGTTAGAAAATAATCAATACATCATAAAATTGTTTATAAATCTTTGAAGTGTATCTTTAGTATATATGTCGCATTGAAGTTGTCATTTTTTCTAAACAATATAGTTATGCAATTCTGCATACAACACTGTATAACGATTATACTGTTTTTATTTATACCTTCAAATAAAACTTATTTCAAAGAAAAATATTATAAATATAGTCTCAATAACATTAGGTTGTTTAAGTTTATGATAAATTTCCTGAGATTACTTCCTAGTAATCTTTTGAAATTTATTTATAATTATAAAATTGATGAATCCAATGTTATTGAGATTATATTTACTGTATTCTTTTGATTGAAATTAGCTTTTTCTAACTCAGGTTGAATTAATATATCAAAGAATATTATCAGAGCCACACGATATAATTTCGAATATAAAATTCATATTTATAAAAACACAATAATTTCAAAGTTATCACTTTATTCTCAAATGTCATGATTTAAATTTCTACTAAATATCTCTCTATATAAATGCTAACATCATTCACTGAAGAGGTTTCTGTGCAACATGAATTTCTTTCTTTTTAAATACATAGTTAATGCGAGCATTGTTAGGTTTGAGCTGAAATCAATCAGAATTGGTTTTGAACTCTCACGGGAATCTGAACATTATCTAAATCTAATGGAATGCTAGAACTTCAACCATACTATAAACTGGTTCTACTAATTGAATTTATAAACCAATCCTCTAAAGCCTTTTATACAAAGACTTCTGGTCCTGCCACAAGTCAAATCAAGATCAGCTCAGTTCCATTAATTTCAACTTCATGAAGGTCAGAATTAAATAGAAATAAAATAAGGAAGTGGACATTAGATATCACAAGAATTATTCACTTGAGTCTAACAACAGACCTCCACAGCGTATAAGCTATTAAAAAGAAATAGGGGCCTATATGTGTTTGAATAGCCATAAGGAAGAATATACCAGTGGTAAACAATTACAATGGGGAAAAACAATATCTATTTAAAAAATGATCAGATTCATCGCAAGCTTAATAAAAAAAAAAGTCAATTGTATGGCAAAAATATTAATTTTATCATTAAATTTATACAAAATTGTAAAGTTGTGAATATAATAAAATGTGGCAACAAAAAGAATTAATATCTAATAAATGTTGTATCCAAAAGGAGCATAAATGAATAAATACAATGTATAATCCAATTATTGCTAATCACTTTTTTGTTTAAAAGGTATTTATTTTAAGTTGTGTAATAAAGGGATTTAAGTATTATGTATTATTTTATTATTATTATTTTATAAGTCACCATGACACTTAGAGCTATGTCGGTGGGAGTCTTAGAGTCCCAGCAGGTGTACCAAGCTGAACAGGTCGAAGGAAAAAAACTGGTGGGAGCATACTTTTAGGTGGTTTCCTCACCCCCAAAACACAAAGTCTATCAGCTGCCTTCAGTTTTAGGAAGACTTTGGTCATGAAGGACCTCCCTTGCCACTAATTCCCATCTTCTACAATCAAGAAAATGTTGTCAGAAAAAAGTGAATCCCCTCGTACGACACTAATAAAACTTCATTTGCACATCTACCGCTCCCCTACATAAGCTCACAAATGCTATGCTCATCCCTCCCTCAGGTGTTGAATGATCGGACCTGAAATAATGCCACTTTTATGGGAGGTGTAACATAGACAGGAGACACACTTTTCTCAGCACTAGCCACATGGCCTTCATGCAATGTGGGCCATACAACTTTGAGAAAGATAAACACTGATAGACAACCGAAAAAAGAATTCATTATGTGATTAGAAATTATGATTATTAAAAGAAAAAAGTATGAAAAGACATTGAATAGTTATATATTAAAAAATTAGAAATATTAATATTATCCAACATTTCTACTTGAGCTGTAGGAGGTAATCAATTTATATTTCAAATACTTTTTAATTACAATAACTCTAATATTGATTGATTGATTGATTAATTAGAAAACATTACAGGTTACATAAATGAAATAACATTTTTAATTTATTTCAATAATTTGCAAATATAATTCAAATTAGGACTGTTAAAAAAATTAACTAACTTAGAATGTGAACATTAATAACTAATGTTTCATTAAAATATATTCAGAATTTTTAAAGTAATTTTTTTTTTTTTTTACAAATTCTAAAACTTTTTCAAATAATTGATTCATAAAGGAAGAAAATAAGTAATTTTAGTAAAAAGAAACAAAAAAAACTTCTTAACAATGAAACACATAGAAATAGAAGTGATTTATTCCCAGACATAATTCTAACAAGGGCCCTACAAAATGAGCCTGGCTTACACAAAATGTATATATTTATTTGAAGGTAGGAAAACAATTTCTTAAGACAACAAAGATAGCATGCAAGTAAAAAAATAAATGGCAGACCAATCACAGAATACAAAAGGTGTACAAAATTTATAAAAATTGTAAAGCCAGTAGCAAATTCAAAAAATAGACATTTTTTTTCTTGAAATGTTAGACCAAGGAGAATAGAATTTGATTTTACACAGATATGTCAAAATAGAAAAGGAAAAAACCTTTTTTCTATTAAAAACTTAAAATTTCTCATCCATTGAACCATTTTTTCTTAAGTAATATTTTCATTGTATAGTTTCCTTGAACCATATCAGTTCATAAATATATGAAAAAAAAGGTATACATCCACACAACTATTTATATATTCAGAAATTAAAGTTATATGGATTTCATTATTATTTAAGTAATCATATAAATATAAGGACAATTAAATTACCATTGTGTGATTATAATAAATTCTTTACTAGAATTAGATTATAAAATTTACCCTCAGAATTAAAAGATAAGCTTTTTTTATCCTAGGGAACAATCCAATAAAGAGAGAAATTTTGTTCATTTAAATAAATGCTGCCAAATTAAAAAATTAAATGTTTATCAAAATATTATAAAGCTTTACATTCCAAAAGCTTTGGTTCTTTTCATCACAGAATTTCTTCAGCTTTTTCTCAGAAAAGTTTTTAACCAGATGATGGTGACAAAATAGTTTAGTAGCAACATTTTTTTTTCAGCCTCCCTACTTTAATACTTCATTTTAAATCGTGGCATACACATTTTGATTTTTTTTATAGTCAGCAATATCAATTTTGTTATGAACACAGTCAGCCAGAATTTTTTTTTTAATTCATGTCAATAAGCAAATTTTTTGTAATTCATGTAAATAAGCAAAATTAGATTTAAAAACTTTTTTTTTCTTATTGCCAATGATTTGCAAAGGAAGGGGAAAAAAATAATGTCAAGAGATGGAAGCAAGGGGAGGAAAAAAAAATTAAATAAGCAGGACATGATGAAAGAAAAATTAAGGGAAAAGGACCAAGCACACACGCACACACACTAATAAATAAATAAAATTCCACTCTTAATTATAAAAACTAAAGCAAAATTTTTCTTTCTGAGATCAAATTACAATCCTATCAAAATCATTACTATAGCAAAAATATCAGAAGCTGAAAAATAATGTTTTTTGATTAAATCAAAACAAAAATTGAAGAGAGCAAACGAGAAGAAGATCCAAAATTCAGCCATCTATTTGGGGATCTTTTGGTCGCCGTGACCATTTGATGAGTGTTTCCGGTGAACGGTACAGGAAAATAAGTTGAGCATACAGGTCCTCCTCAAGATGAAATTCATGCATCTCACGCACAAGGTAAATATTAAGACAAAGCTTGAGAATGCGGTCAACAAAGGGTAACTGCCGATACTGGATAGTGGGATGCATATTGATGGTGCCCATTCGCAGAAATCGACCAATCAACAGTATAAACGACACATATAGACCGACAATGCTGTTTGCAGAAGAAAAGATCAGAAAAGAAAATAGAATTAGATTTTTTTTTTAAATCAAAAAACAAGTAAAAATGAATTTAATAGAGAAGCCAAATCATCCATTTTAAAAATATATTTTTTTAATTAGATTAATTAAAAACAATTTTTTATGTTCTAAACATTACAAAAATATCATTATGATAAAAGGATATGATTGAAAGTGCTTTGAATCTAAACTTTAGAAACTTCCAAAATGAATCAAAACATTAAAAATCTCAAAAAGTTCCAGGAAAAAAAGAACGAGAAAATTTTCTAGAGATTTTAACAATTTAAGTTTTGAAAATCAACTTTTGATGAATTTGTCCAATTTCTTGTTATTCACAAGTACGAGTAAATCTGGTGGGAAAAAAAAATCACTCCATATTCCATGTCTAGATTTATAAAGTTGTGAACAAGTAAGACACTATTAAGGCAGAGATGTAACCAAACCAAGTAAGACACCATTGAATTGTAGATATCACCAAACTGAACTCCATTCTAATGGTATGCACTTAAATAATAAAAGTAAATTACAAATAAAAGAACTTCATAAATTTTCATTTTACAAAGTCTTTGAAATGAAGTTTAATAGATTTGTTTTGTTTTTTAACTGTTTTTTTTTTTTCAAATTGTTTCAGCTAATGTAATTATCAGTCTTTTTCAGGTGATTACAAGGACTTAACTATATCCTTTTTAACAAAGAATATTTTTGTCACAGTCCAACTCATTACTTGATTATTTTGCATTTTTCCCTGTTTCTTTTAATTCTGTAGTTATTATTAATAACTACATAATCAAAAGAAATGGTAACATCACAAAATAGTCAAATCTGTAACAAGAATAAAAAAAAAGATAAAATGTCAGACGCAGTGATTACAGTCAAAATCTTAATCCTTCATGTCATAATTGTGAACTTTTACAAAACTGAACCTTTTATTCAATCTAGAAAGGTTGAGGGTTGTGTTCTGTGAAGGCTTCTGATTTCAAGATAATATTTCTAAAGTTCATCTAAAATCAATTGCAGAAACCTGGAGAGTACATCAGCCAAAACATTATGAAAAGAACAATGAAGATGAGGACAATAGTCAGAAAACTTGAAAAGATTTTCAGCCCTTAATGTTTTATGAAATGTCCTAAAAGTTTGGACATACAGAAAATCTCAATAATTGTAATTGGCAGAATTGCAATTTCTTTTCCTAAATTGGAAGACATGATCATAAGGAGTGAATCCTTGTTTATCTAACCTAAATTATGTTAAAATCTTTATCCAAGCCTTGTTAAAAGAGAACTCAATAAAAGCCAGCCTTATAAAAACAATTGAACATAACTAAATGTAAGCAAATCAACTTCAAAGATAAATTTATTACATAGAGCTTATAAGAATTTTATAAAGTCTGCTAATCTCAGTATCACACATTATGGAAATCACATTGAGAATTTTATTTATCGATATTTAAATGAATTGAAATATTGAAAATGTTAGATTTTAAATATAATAATATTTAAATTACATTATAACCACCCATTATCTTATTACTAGACTACTAGTTTTCCTTTGGTTAATAACAGTTTTGGTTAGTGCTCAGATGTGTGCAAATTATATCCCAAGCAAAATAAGTATTTATATTCTTATAGCTGATAAGATAAATTTAAAAGTGTTAAAACATCTACAAAATACCTATATTAGAACATTGTCAGTATTTACTTGACAAGTAGGTGGAAACTAAAAATAAAATAAAGTTTTCTTTCATCATCAAAATGTTTCCTGGCTTAAAATGAAACCATTTTTAAAACATCCTTGGTATGACTCATTACCAGGTATAAATAAATAATTAAAAAAAAAAGAAAAAGCATTTCTTGGTCTATAAATATAAATATCTGGATATATAGATAATGTTACCCCCGAAATGCACAGATATGCACCAAATTACACACCTGTTAAGTCAGATTAACAAGTAGGAAACCAAGAATAACCTTAACACCACATCAATAATTTCACCAACAACACTGCTTCATCACTTCCTCCTCCTCCTCCTCCTCCTCCTCCTCTTTCTTCAGTTCCTCCTCCTGCTTCCCTGCCACCCTCCTATATCCCCCGCTATCAGCTACTCAACAGGCTTTCACTGGAAATCAATTTTCTAAAGAAACAACTAACCAACAATTGGGATTATGCAGTATTCTATAAATAGAATTCTTCGCAATTGAAAAAAAAATTATATAAAGAATAACAGAAAATGGTAATTGGAACTGGTGACTTTTCTAAATGTTCAATATTATTGATGAGTGTTAATCTTAATACAACTATTAAATGTACTGTTACTCCACCTGCCATCAGAATTAGGGTGAGAGGTGCTCAAGGCTACCAATTTCAACAACTCCTACTATTACTACTAACAATGCTAGTCATAGAATCATAGAAAGAGACTACACATTATGTCTGCCTTTATTAAAAGCCTACTTGTGTTATCAATACTAAAGTCTTGATAAATAAAAAATGTTGTTTAAATAATTCAATACAATATTGTCAAACAAAAATATTCGAAAATATTTTCTTTTATAAATATTTGATTTATTTTAATCCGTATTCAATCAAAAAATGCACTTTTTTAATATTAATACGTTTTAACCCATAAATAACCCATGTAAAAATAATACATTTAAAAATTTAATATTTTATTTATGAATATGAAATGTAGTAAAAGTTTTGATAATTTGATGTCAAATTAATCACATTCATACAAAGCACAATAGAAATCTTTTTAATGTTCATAATATTAAAAAAATATAATTTTTTGTAAATAATTATGCATAATTTGGCTTCTCTTTAAATTCTATTCAAGTTTTTAGAACAGAAATTGAAAGTTAAAATTTAATAATCATAGTTATAACTATTATTTCTAGAAAAAATTATAATAGAAGACCAAAAACATTGATATAGGAAATCTAATTCATTAAAGAAATTTATTCAATTGAAAACATAATAGCATAGAGAGCATTTAAATTCCATTACTTAACAGAAAAATATGACAAAGCTATATTTAAATTTTGTAATCCCATCTTCTGTGTTATTTTCACAGTATTTAGTTGTCTAAAGATATTACCTGAACTCATCAGATATCTCAAAACTGTGAATTGAACCCTTTATTTAATCAACAGGGATAGACTGTTCAGATTTCATAGGCATTATCAGGTGCCATATCAATTTGTATTAAAAATTCTTTAGTCATTATTACATGCAGTCAGGATTGACCTATTACTTTATTTTTGTAAAAATTGTATGAATCAAATACTAGAGCCACTGCGGCCTAAGTATTTTCCAAATTCAAAATAAAGGTTTCTAAGTTTGAGTAAAACCTTAAGTGGATCAAACTGTACATCAGTTGAAATAAATATAATAAAAATTAAAATTTATCTAATAAATTCATACAAAATTAACTTTCGTATTTATTTTTTACTTAATTTCCCTCAAAATTACTTTTGAATAATTGCATAATTTTTTGTTCTTTTTGTTAGGGCAATATTTTGGGTCTTCTAAAATCATATTTTACCAAAAAAGCAAATTTTCCAAAATTAAAATTCAGATTGAAAAAACAAAAAAAAAAACTTCAACAGTTGTTTATGCTATCAAACAAATAGCATTAAGAAATCAGGATGTTAGTGAAATAAAAAAACAAATAATTTTTTTTTAAACAAAATCACTCATTAATTAAATGAATGATTATGAAAATAAAAGTCCAAAATAGAATCATCAAAGTATTAGAAAACTGTAGAGGCAAAACAAACTTTGTATCCAAAAAGTAATTTATTTGTTATCATACAAACAAGAAATGTTTGTTTATTTAATAATTATTTTTGGTAATTAGACTTTAGATGAAATTGTGTAAGCATAATACCTCACTCATATGAATTTTCCTAAAAGCAGTTATAAGTAGAATAAAATCTACCACTGATATTTGAGTATTTCCAAACCTCAACTGAAGAACTATCAATCTTAATAAGTTGTGTAGATGCCCAAAATTTACAATTCAATCATTAAAAGTTTTATCACAGAAGCTCAACTTCAAACATTTTTTAATCTTGAGAAACCAATATCGTCAGGTTTTTAAAATCAATTTTCACACAATTTTTGTCACAGAGCTGTAAACTTCTGATTTATTTCAAGAGTTTTATAGAATTGAGATACTTCAGGGTTATAAATTCTAAAATGTCTCAGTATAAAAGGCCTTTATTAAAAAGATTCCTTAATAAATGTTTCTTACATGTCAATTGCAGTTCAACAATTAACTTGATACAATAAGTCTAGGCTAAGTAGATTTAAAAATGAAGAAAATTGTTTTTACTTTTTTTGGGGGGTGGACGCTTTTTTATTAAACAATTTCAAATCAATACAATAGATATTGATAACAATTTCAAAAAACAAAAGAATTGATCTTGTTTTCATCATTGACATTTAATCACTGGTGCTAAAATGAGGCCAACTTGTTTAAAGAGTTGCCTTGTTTCTGGAATTAACTTTAACAAAGGAAAGGATTGATTCCTCAAAGAAATCTTCAGTTTGCCTTGTTTGTTTGTTTTATCAACTTTATTAACTCATTTAATGTCAAGAACAGTCATTTTTGATAAATGTTCTTTTTTGTCCATAGTTTATCAATCTTTTTTAAAACATTTATTGACAAAAGCCTTTTTTTAGTTGTGCAATGTTTGTAAATTAGTGTTATTTTTTGTGAGGGAGTGTTATTTATTGTAAGATAATAGTTATTATATGGATTATTTGATTTTCTTTAAAAAAAATTGTTTTTATTAACTGTTTTTTTTTTTCAGGAAAAGAGTTTAAATAATAAAATTTTGGGGTTAAAAATCAGATTCATAATTTTGATACAGTTTAATCTAATTATCAGGATGATATTCTTCAAGGATTCGACATACTTCAACCAAAATTATCATATGCATCAAATGAATGGTATTAATTATTAATGAATATTATTAATTAAGGAATTGGGACTAAAATAGAATGTAATTATCTCTGGATTCTTTTCATATTAACTTTAACTAGTAATCTCATTACTATTTGAACAGATACCAGCATCTATCATTGAATATATATAGATTTAAAAGCAAGAAAAACATGCTTGCTAGATTTGGGAAGAAGGAGTTTATTCTTTCCAAGTTGAAGTAATAATGAAAAGCTGAGAACATTTGCATAAAAATAGAATAAAATAAAATTCAAAAATCATCAGTTCTGTACCTGACTTAGCAGTCCATGCCATGCTCAGCAACAAACAAACAGTGATTCAAAGTGGGTAAAAAGAAATAACAAAAAATCTTTAAAAACTATGATCAAGCTTAAGAAAAATTAGAAAAAATAAAATGTTCTGTTTACAATGAACCAAACAAAGTGAACAACTAGAAATATTCACAAAAACATACATTCAGGGAAACAATAGAATAAATATAGAAAGCAAAATACATTGACAATTAGAAATTTGATGGGATTTTTACTAAATGTTTAGATAAATAAATAAGAATTCAAATATTTTTAACAAGTTCATTAAATATGGTTTTCATTCAAAACTTGATCAGTTCAATTTTTTTTATAAGTAAACAGTAAGAATTATAGAGCTTGATATTTTTAAAAAATAATCAGTTTTTATTAAGAACTAAACCAAAAAGCAGTTTTTCAAATATTGTTTGTTAGTTCTTATGAATACTAAAATTTTCTATGAAGTTGATGAGAGTAATGATAATGTTGTTGACGATGATAATAGATAAAAAATAATAGTGATGGTAAGGTTAATGTTGATGGTGGTGATATGATAATGATAATAGTGATGATAATAATAATACTATTATTGTTTATGATGTTGATAATAATACAGATATCATTTACCATTTTAACAATCATAGTTTCCATGAAGAAGATTGATCACCATTTTCAGTAAAAAAATAAAACCCATTTAAGTATGGAATCATAAAAATAGAGTCAGAGCTGGGGTAATAGGACGCACGCCCAAATATTTGTCAGTCATCATTATTGTATAAGGTAAAGATATTAAGATTCTACAGATATCTAAAGGGCAGTGCAGATATTATTTAGTCAAACGCTTGATAGTTTCAGTCTAATTCAGGCTGGATGTTGCATGTAATCTGTATGGCTATAAAAGTGAGAATGTGTGTTTGTGGTATAATTCTTACCAAAGTAATCTGCCAATCTTAAGTCTACAGGCTTTAAATTTGATGTACAAGGTATTTAGACCTGTGAAAAACTTTTTAATCGGTTTTGAGCCAGAAATCTATATGCCAAGGGCTAAAAGTTGAAAGATTGGACCATTACAATCTCTATCAAACTACCCTGCTAATTTGGGCCTAAAGAATTGAAATTTGATGTATGGGAAGTTTAGACTTGAGGAACATATTCTAATTAGTTTGAGTTGCAAAAAGTTCTACTATGAGGTAGAAATTTAGAATAACAAAAAACACAGACCAAAATGAACACTAAAGCAAACACCAAAGCATTCACACCACAAATATTTGCATGGCAAACTTTATTTTATGAATTATAATTTACAATTGATAGAGCATTTACCGGTTTCGTGAATATAATGTACAATATTGTTTCCTTAACTACCTAAGTAGCAAGTTCTTAGTGCCTAGGAAAAGCCAGCAATATTTTTAGTACCATATAATTTGAAAAGCAAATATCCAAACTCTACAAATAATAATAAGAATTTTTTTTTACATTATAAATAATTTTAGAAACAGAAGAGCTCTCATAATGCAGCCCAGTACAAACCTAAAATACCTCTCTAAGAGATGTTAGAATTAACTTTATATATTTGCAAATGAAAATTATTATAGAATTCAATTTAATTATTTATAAAAGTATTTTTTATAAATCTTTTTTGCCTCTGCTGTGCAATACCATAATGCTTTTTTCTTTATTAAGATAAAATTATAGCAGGAAGAATTTACAGTAAAACTCAATAAATGGATGGGTTTAGCAGTATTAATAAGGTGGTTTTAGTAGCATTATTTTTATTAGGTTATTTAATGTCCGTGCTTGTTTACATTAGGTAAGTGGAGTGGTTAGTGTTTGAACTTTATGGAATTATAGTTCATGTCATTTTATGCCAGAAGTTTCTGTCTTCATATAACAGTTTTGTTACCAAGTTATTGCTTATAGGATTGATTGATTAAACAGTCACATCAGGTATCATATTTAATAAAGATGTTTTCCATTCTATAAGAAATGGCATTTACATTTATTGTAGCTTGGCTTGTTGCTATATTTTGTGGTATATAAACTCTGTTTGGATTTTTCACACATAGTATATATAGATATGTGTATATGCACACTTTGATTTGATATGCAAGTATTAAATAAAGAAATCTCTACATCTGATTATGTTTTTTTTAAAGTTAAATAATAAAAAATACATAAATTCACATGCATTTAAACTGATTAAACTTAAAACAAAATTGAAATGTGCAATCATGACTAACGGTGCTCAAGAGCCCAATGTGGAGTTATTTTGGTGAAATAAAAATGATCACTTAAAACAAAGGTGAAGAACTTTTGCCATTATAAAATATTCATTTTTTTCAATTTTAATTTAAAAAAAAATAATTTTCAAATTTACTGTCTAATTATGATTTAAAAATAACATAATACATGCATACAATATGTGTATTCAAAATTTTCAGTGTACTTTAATTCATCTAATCATTTAACTCAAGTAATCATTTCTCCTGGCCAAAAACATTATATATAAATACTTTTATGGCTAACTCTATACAATTTATGATTTCATTTAGATTTATACCAATTTCACGTCTTAGCCATAACTGATTCTGTTAAAGGAGCGCCATTACAACCTAATGCTCCCTCTTGAATCAAAAGGCTTATACAAAACATGTCTTAGAAACTTCTTGGTCTTTTAAATGCTTAGAAATCTTCTATTATTTAAAAGTTCTATAAATAACTACTAAATTCAGTTGTGAAAGAAAAGTCTGTTTATGATATAATAAAGAGGAGTAATGCAAAGTTTAAGAACTTATTTATATTTCATGATGATATCCAAATGCAGTATTGGTGGCATTTATTCATCAACTTTTACAAACCTTCCGTTGGGAAGCAAATTTGTTTTTTGCTGTTTCCGTAGTGTACTTATTTTTACAAGAGTTGCTAGCCTTATGCTCAACCCTTCATCTAGATGAGCTACTCTCCCGAGATAATGAGCCCCATCTATGCGAGGCAGCTACAGGTAGATGAAATGGTTTTAACAGGAATTTGAACTTGTGTAATACGATTCCATAGTCTGAGCTTTTACCAATGCTTCACCTCCCTGGCCCTGGCATTTATTATATAGATAATAAATCACTCAATTCATATTAGACATATTCATTTTGATAGCAAAACCTTTCTGTTAAATTGGCCAGTTTAAATAAGATTGAAATGATTTAATACATAACTGCATTATAGAAACTTATTCATAATAAATCGTAAAGTTCTTTTTCACCAAAAGAAATTATTTCACACATGCTTTGATTAGAAAATAAAAAAAGAAAAAGAAATGAAAAGAAAAATTGGCATAATTGATTTTCATATTTCAAGTTTTCAGTGCTAAGACAACAGTGACAAAATCAGAAAAAGGACAACATCAAAAAAATGTTAAAACAAAAAACCCTGTAAACAAAACAATTACAATTAATGGTTTCACCAAATATTGTTTTCGATTAGGATTTAAAAAAAAAATAATTATAATTTAAGAAAAAAAAAATCGTACATATTTAGGCTTTGACTTAACACATGAGAAATGTTCATTTCTTTCACTTCTAATTTTTGTAAATCAATAAGTTAAACTAACTATATTGATTGTAACATTTCATAAATATGAAACTGTGATTACAAAAATTACAAATAACAGCACATATAATCTTAATCATTAACACAATAATAATAACAACTCTAATCTTGCAATAGAATTATTGTGTTCTAAGGCTTTTTCCTAGTATTTTTAATGTTTGAAAATTATTTTAACAAAAAAGTTATGGGTGTGTTGTATTTTTTTCTTAACCTTGTAAATAACTTGACACACTGAAATCAACAGATATTCCTATTTTCTGCCATATTTTTACTAATACTGCTTTAAATACTGTAATTTTTTTTACTGGAGTAGCTCGGAGTATGGAATTGTAATATGCGACTTCAATTTCAAGTCAAAACCATTACATTAACCTTTAACTGATTTGGGCAGATGGAGCTCCTTAACTCGAGAGAGCAGCTCATTTATGTAAAGAGCAACACTGGCAAAAAACACTTGCAAAAAGCCTAGGTATATAGAGCACATAAAAATGGCCTTGTGCCTAACTTGAGTTTGTGCTCAACCAAGTAAATATCATATATACTGAGAAATAGAGAGTATATATGAAACAAAAGCAGGATAAGCGCTTAATGATTGCAATTGCCACACACAGAATATCAATCAAATAAGATAAAAACAAATTGGATCAATAAAACAGGAAGAAAGTAAAATTCTAAAGAAATTGAGATTCTAAATTTAAAAAAAAAGAGAAAAAATGAAACAAAAATGATTTTTTCTTTTACCAAAATCTAAAATCCTAAACGCATGTTCTGGTATTCTATTAATATCTACACCTGACAATTCTCATATTACACAATGATAGAATGGATCTTTTAAGGCTTTCTTACTTTAGAATATATCTATGCTATGTTTGGATAATAAAAGATAACAAAAAATCCATTTGGTAATTTATTTTATTTCATTTATAAAAAGAAAACTATAATTTTGGTAATATAAGAAAAATTATAGAAATATATAAAATTAATTTCTTGTTTTGTTTGGGTTTTTTTTTTCAAACAGAAGGTATCTGAAACCTTAAGTTCTTTATTTGAGAAAATTATCATTTATTTAGGGGAAAAATATCTATTCAAAAATACAACGATTACACTGATCAGAAGATATATTTACTTAGTCAAGCACAAACCCATGTTAGGTACAAGGCCATTTTTACACGCCCATTATATTCCTAAGCTTTCGTAATTACTGCTGCTCTTCACTTAGATTAGTTACTCTACAGAGTTAATGAGCCCCCATCTGGCCAAGGCAGCTCAAGGTCAAGGCAATGGTTTTGACTAGGATTTGAACTCATGTAATACAATTCCAGAACCCAAGCTTTTACTAATGCTACCCATCAGAAGATATATGTTGCTGAAATATGAAATAGTGGTTGGTTTTATATCTTTCATTATACCTCCTCAAGATAATTTCAATTCAAAATTTTAATTAAATTATTAAGAATCAATTTGTGACTAGATTTTAGAATGCAAAACAATATGTATTTTACATTTCTGCTGAGTTTTAATCTCATGTAAATTAAGATTCTGTTTGGTGAATTGATGGTCATAATTAATAAATCCTATGTTAGAAAATTTAAAAGGATTTTTAAAAATGAAAAGAAAAACATACCCATATCCTGTAATAAGAGAAAATCCAGCCGGAGCCACTCTGTCATTAAAAGTAAAAAATGTCACTGTACTAGAATTGGCAACTCCCACATTCATGAAAGGCAATTTCAGTTGCAGGGGTCTAACCTCAAGAAGCTGCCACCATTCCGTCTCACCACTTGTAGCTAAGAATTTACTTCTATGGATACTTAGTGATAGGTACGGATGGTTTTCAGCTGAAAAATGAAACACAAAGTAATTAGGATTATAAAATTATTATGTCAATAAGTTGATTCTAGAAATATTCAAAAAGTCAAGCATAGAAATTGGATGTGAATGGAATAAAATGCCAAAAAAAGAGAAATTCTTTTATTAAATGACCAAGAAATCACTTGACAGAAACTTAAATTAATAAAGGAATAAATAAAATAAAGAGTAACTTAAATGATTATTGGTTAGTACCGACTGATAGACAGACTGACGTATACTGGAATTACTAAAACAATTCATATTCTCTTAATACCATACTTAACAATGAGCATAATGAATTTATTATAAATGCCTTTCTTTATACTTGCACATTGTATAATTGTTAAGATTAATGTCCATGTATATGAAATAATTAAAAAGTCTTTGTACAATATTTTTTTATTCCACTGAACCAGTGCATTCATATTGAATTTCAAAGAAGTAAACAAAATAGATTATAACATCTTTTAGAGGAGGAAGAGGTCTCTGTTGGTCATGACTGATCATATGTTAAACAGCCATCCATAGTTGTTTTTTGCCTGGGATGTGTGATATGGTAAGCAGTGTCGATAATGCAGCTTGCTCCTCTATCTCTCTTTGGCCTGTGATTAAACACCTAACAATATATATATATATATATTTGTATATATATATTCTCAGGTAGATGGGCCTTATTAACTCAGGAGGTTAACTCATCTAGGTGAAAGGCAACATTGATTACAAAAGCCCAGGGATCTAGTGAGCACATAAAAATGGCCTTGTGCCAAAATTGGGTTTGTGCTTGACCAAGTAAATATATATATATATATATATATATATATATATATATATTCTTCAGTTATTTTAACCTTAGGAGTTTCTTAGCCTGTATCAGATAAAAAGCACTATTTTTAACAAAGCAACCATTGTTTAAAAAAAGACAGTTCAATTAAATGACGGCATTTAGTATACAAGAAGCAGGTAACAGAAATAATCCACGCCCCAAAATTAGAAATGATGAAATTAAAATAGTCTTCTAAGAAAGACAAAAAGAGTCGGAAAGAAAAAAAATAATCATAAAAAAAAGGAAAGAAAAGAAAATAAAGTAAAGTAAAGAAAAAAAAAAAAAAGAAAACAAAAGCAAGCAAGAACCATTTCCTTTTGAAAAAGGATAAACAAATGGTTCTCTCAATTTCAAAACAACCAAATAAATAAGATAAAGAAAAATACAAAAAAAAAAAATTTTATTTTTGAACAAATAAAACATTAAACATTTTTAACAAAGTTTTGATTCAGAAAAATAATGGACACTTACTTATTAAAAAGTCTATTGGAACTATATGACCATCATTTTTTAACATCAAGAACGGGTGAAATAGATTTTTTATATCCCTGAAAAGAAGACATTGATATTTAGTTATTTATACTTACTCAAAGTCAAATCAATTATAAAAAAATGCATGTTCCATTTCATGATTACTTAACCCTTTAAACCCTAAAAAGCCATTATATCAGCCCTGGTGAGACTTGATAAAATAGCAATATTTCCACTCTTCATGGAACGGATTTGATTGGCGAATTTGTAATTTATCTAATTACGTATTTTAATTTTCAATGAGTTATCATTTTTTTTTTACGTCAGGTTCCAAAGAAAATATTTCCAAGTACTTTTCAATTATAGTAAAAAACTTAGATACAAATATTTAAAAAATATTTCATTAAAATTTATGGAAAAAGTTTGAAGTAAATACTGAAAACTCAATGATTAGAAAACTGTTTCAATATAATATTTTCATTTGATTTATTTTTATTCCATTGAACTTGTCATGGTAGCTGGAAAAATTATTATGAATTTTTCAAGATAAAATTAAATAATCTAAATAATTCAAAATAACATTTCGACTTTAACAAAAGTGAACAGGCCAGCTTTGAATTGATTATTTTAATCAAGTAAAACACATGCAAATTGAAATAAGATGTGAATTTAAAGAATTATCATAACATTTCAACCTTTATAATCATATAATATATTTATAACATCTGCACTAAAATATTCTTCCTGATTTTTAAATATTTTAAGTGATAATCTAGATAGATAATCACAAAAATTAATTTAAGGATTAATTTTAAAGAATAATTTTAGTGTTCTTTTTAAATAATTTTAAATTTTACAGAAGTAACTTTTTTTGTTTGTTTATTTGTCCCACAACAAGGAAGAGAACCTAGTAATTCGCCTTTGTTCGTCTGTCTAGACTTTTTCAATATCTATGTCTCGGAATTTTTTGAAATTTGCACAAACTTTAAACATAACATGAGTAAAAAAAAGTAACAGAATGGATTTTCCAGGAAAACCCCAGTCCAAGAAGGTGTTTTGACTAAAAATGATACCTTTCAACAAAAAATGATGCTTTGAATTTTTATAAAACTTTCTGAAATGTTGTAACTGATTTCTATATAATTTTATTTGTACTACATGATAACTCTTGGATGTACCCCAGGGGCTTTTTTATCATATTTGTCTAAAATTTGATGTATATGTCTATTTAGAAGCTTATGGTACTGAAATCAAGTTTATATATAAGGCCTTAAACTGCATTTTACCAGAATTCGATGTGCCCCTTGAAACTTTGGGGGTTAAGTAAAGAGGGATGGCACAAATGCTGAATTTAGTCATTTCATTTTTTGATGCCTCATTCACTGTGCACTCACGGGGGTCCATGCATGCTTCACTTGTTTATTTATGCTTTTGCATTTAATTTTTTTGGACACAATTATAATAGCATGTATTCAAATGCTCTACCTTACAAAACAAGACAAAGCAATTTAATTGTGGAGTCATTAAAATATCAACTTTAGAATTATTTTTTTTTTTTTCACTTTTGAAGTTACACGAAAATTAGATTATAACAAAATTATGTACAAGTATATGTAATTGAAATATCTTGAATGCAGCTTATTGGACTAATTTAATATAGCCTTCCAAGATGAGAAGGTAAACACCTTCTTCCTTCCACCACTTATGCCTTAATCAATAAAACTACAACTAAAAGAGAGCCTGATGGGGAAAAAGGAAGCAAAATATTGATTGTATAATTTTATAACTTTTTTGTTGTTGTTTTGAAGTGTCTTTTGATATAATCATGTAAAAAGAGGAGGGGGCATAACAAAAAACAGATGCAATTTTTCTGGAATAAAGTTTGGAAATTTAAATTCAATTCAAACGTTTTATTTTTGTTATGGTTTTTTTCGTTGATTTTATCCTTGGATTTTGATTTTTTTTTTTTTATGTTGTTTTTTTTTGTGTGTGATTGCATACAGTGAACATAGGTGAATTTAAATGGAAGATTTTGGAAAATAAGTAATCCTTAAAAAGATAAAAAAAAAAGTATATGAAGTTGAGTTAATATTTCCCATGATGGTGTGGGTTTAAATGAAAAATGAAAATATATTTTGCAATGAATCATGGAAAAGGATTAACAATAAATGCATAAATCAAACAAGTTTTATAAATTTCTAAACTAAAATAGTTTCTCCAATATTTACCATATTAAAGTATTGGGGAATTTTCCTAGTAAAGAATGTTTATATACATATATATTCATATATATATATATATATATATATATATATATATATATATATATACTAGAAGTTTTGCCCTGGGACTTGCAGCTAAGGTAATTATATAGGAGAACAATTAATATCTTTTTATATTAAATTCATTTCTAATGCTTTTCTCTGCAGTAGTTAGAGAAATGTTTTATATATAGAAAGATATTACTATACATATGCAAATTTCAGTGGGCTATATCATTTTTTTTCTGAAAATAACTTGTGTTTTCATTTTCTGAAGAGTTACAGTATGTATGGTTAGTGCAATAGGGCTTGTGTGTGTGTCTGTCTGTCTGTCTGATACAAGATACTATGAAAACTAGTTGTTAAATTCAGCAAAATTAATTAGGTTAAAAGGGTGTTGCAAATAAATAAAATATTCTTTTAATAACTGGATTAAAAAGATTTTTTTTTAATTTCATCATCAAATAATGATTTTTTAAAAGACATGAAAATTCCCTAAATCTACTTTAGTAAAAAAAAAAACCTTAAAACTAACAATTATGAAGACTAAAAACTCAAGCCTTTGTTTTTTTTAAATCAATAAATCGATGAAATTACATTGTTTACACTTCATTTTTATTGAAATGGATTATTCTAATGTGTAAATCATGCTGTTTTTGAAAGAGAGAAAGAAAGAGAGAATGAAACACATTGTTCTCACTTATTGTAAGATTGATTACTGGTATATTAGCTAAACCAATCCTATCAGACACAACCAATCAATTTAGATTTGAGAAAGTTAATCAAAACTTTAAGATTTCATCGGCCGTATTTTGCTTTTCTTTACTAAGCAAAGACAACTAGAAAGCCCTTATATATATATATATATATATATATATATATATAAAAATATTTATAGTCTCAAAAAATTTTAATAT
>JAUZSX010006973.1:0-22154 GCA_034780655.1 Idiosepius hallami
CATGAATGTGTATTAGTGCCAACGCGTTTCGGATATTGTCCTTCATCAGGGCACTTTTATTTATGTTAAAAATTTTTTGCTATTCCTATATATATATATATATAACATCATAGCATCATGTAATTACATAATATTATTTGATAAATTAATCCTATTTTTAAATTATTTTCCCACCTTGATCTGGAGAAAAAATTTTGTTATGATGACATTGTGTCAGTCCTCCTTTACTGGGGTGGTCCACCCCATGTGCTCCAATTAACTATACTTTTTGTTGTTTATTTGTTGATTGGTTGGTTGGTTTTGTATTTGTCTTTGTTGGGCAGGAAGGCATCTCTTCACCTGTTCGGCCTAGATCCGTTGTCCTGTTCTATAGAGGTTTTCGCAATCTAAGAGTATTCTGAGGCAGAGGCACCCAATCCTCATCTTAAGAGGTACCTCTAATTGAGGACGTTTATAGCCTCTTGTCAGTCGCTATGAAGGAAGATCTTTGAGTTCAAATGCCTAATTCCTTCGACTGATCATACGACGTTTTTTTTTTTTTTAGCTCGAATGCTTAAGGCGTTCGATTGATCACACCACAAACCACGGTCCAGCCTAGTACAGTACCTGATATATGGTCATAATCCTATTACTAAACAAGCTCTATGTTGCTTAACTTCGGTGATCTGGAGGGAACTGATGTCTCCAACGTGATTTGACCGTAACTTGTTTACGATGTTGTAGTTGTTGATCATGATAATCATGATGGTGGTAGTGATGATGATGATGATGATGATGATGATGATGATGATGATGATGATAGTAGTGATGATGGTGGTAGTGATGATGATGATGATGGTGGTGGTGGTGGTGTGGTAGTGGTGATGGTGGTGGTAGTGATGATGATGGTGGTGGTGGTGTGGTAGTGATGATGATGGTGGTGGTGGTAGTGATGATGATGATGATGATGATGATGATTTGTGTTGATCAATGTTAAGACGCGAAACATTATAAAAATAACTTTTTTTCTTCTCTGATGATTGTTGATTAAGATGTTTTCTATTCGGGGATGTGTTTGCCATTCGACCTTCGGTCAAAAGCCATTCTAATTTTATTTTTGACACCAGTCAAAAAGTTAGGGTTGGCTTGGGAAGAGAGATTGATTGAGAGAGTTTGAATTAAATTCGTGGCGTGTCTTCTTCCGCTGACAAATTTTTAAAAAAATAAGTCGACTAGGTCAGAGTTGAATGCCATTCCGGGAAGTTTAGATGCAAAATTAGGTCGAGATGTTATGACATTTCTAGAAAAAAAAAAGATAAGCTCTATTTGCGCATCCGCCAAACGCTGTATCCGCCTTTTTAGGTCCCTCTTCAGAAACAATTTTGATTTATTTCCTATACATGCGAGTTAATGTTTTTTTGTTTTTTTTTATCCACTACACAGTGATAATTTAATCTTGCTGCTGGCTGTGGTGGACATTTTTCACCTCTTTTTCTTCCGTTTGTTAATTTTTAAAAAGAATGTTCTAATTTTAATTAGTTAATAAATGGTTAACATTGGCCTTAATAATAACCATGCTTAACATTGACCTTAATAATAACCATGACTTAATAATAACTCCTGTTCATTCGTTTTTTTTACTGGTAACATTTTTCCTAAAAACGAAATTTGGTCTTCTTATGATAAAAAAGACCGACTGTACAAGGTTTTTTTTCTTCACATAGAAATTGATAAATAGATAAATGTGTGAGTGAATGTGAGAAAAATATACATATACTTTTACTCTTCCTCAATATTTTCATAATCTTTACGTTTTGTATTTTAATATTGTTTAGCTAAGAAAGTCCCTACTTACATAGGCACAAAGTTGATAGTTGTAGCAAGTTTCTCATAGCTGTTTTCAACTTTTAAACATTTAGAAAATCTGTCTATTAACATTTCGCTGCACACCACACCACATCACACCACCATTCGGTGGCACATCAAAAGAAATAACTTTTTTTATCCACAATTTCGATGGAAACTCTTTGAAGTTTAAGAATGAATTCATTAATTGTTTTTTGTTATTTTATATATATTTTAAAACATTTTGTGTCCAGCTCTTTCGCGTGGGGACAATGATAATTTTCCCTGGGGCCAAAGTGAAATAAAACCCATTAGAAATTATTAAAAATTGTAAATTTGAAATTCTAAGTAGGCGCTGAAGGCAAAGCCATGATTCTACTGAGTTACATTAATTAAAGCAGACGGACAAACAACTTGATATATTTTTCTAATTTAGGCTTAAAAATTGACTTGTTAGGAATTAGAGGCCCATCTTGTCGACTTGTTGGAGACATGATGAGATTTTTACTTTCATCGATTTTGACTGAAATCCTTGATATTTGAAGAAAGAATAATTATTATTAGTTCTTTATTAGGTGACAAAACTATAACTAGAATTTTAAAAAAAATCTAATAAAATGATTAAAGATTAAAATATTAATTTTTCTGTTCGCTGGTTATATTCACAAGACAACCAGCACACAAGATTAGTCACTTAGCGGCCCCGACGCAGAATGCGCCTTGCGGCCTCTTTACTCTAAAAAGGCAAGTTGCACCCCCTCAACACACTTGAGCCTTCGACCCTATATACATATATATATACATAGAGATAGTTAGGGGGACAGAGAGATGGATTGATAGATGTATATTTCAAGTGAGAGAATGATTTTTTAAATTAATCCTAGAAATTAATTGTTTTGGTAATTTTCATTACGAAAGATCTGTGAAGTCAAGGAGCTTTGCAGCCCCTAGGGAGCTTGCACCCCACCCACAATTGCGGGGTTTGCGGGGGCAATAAGCAATTGCCAGAACCAGCAGTCAGTTCTGTCTGCACCTACCACACACACCAGCCACCACACCACAACGACACACCACACCACAGCCAGTTGCCTAGCCACATAGAAGCGACGCAAAATGTGTCTGCGGCCCTTTTACCTTAAAAATGGCAACTTGCACCACCTATATTGGTGGCTTCTATCAAAGACTATCCAGAGAGAGATATATACAGAGAGAGAGAGAGAAAGATAGTTTGATAGATAGACGTGAAATAAAAATTTTCGAGTTTATCCGATGAATAAATTATTTTGGTGATTTTTTGCATTATATAATACCTGTGAAGAAGCGTGTGATGCCAAGGAGTGTTTGCGGCCCCTAAGGAGCTTGCGGCCCCCACGTAATTGCAGAATCAGCGAGGGCGGGGACCTTAAGCGCAAAGGCCTGCTTGCACACAACAGGCAGACAGCTGTGAGTGAGGTAGGTATTTTATACTTTTGTGAGTTGATTCCGTCGATCTCTGAATTGAACTCGAAATTCTGGTAGAACCTATTGATTATGAAATAACTTATTTAAAAAAAACAAAAAAAAAAACTAAATGCCACCTTAACGATTAAGTAGACAGTATGTTTAAAGGTAAATTACTAAGTGAGTTTTCGTCGAGAGACTGCAATGAATGTTCTGTAGCGTTCCTGACACGCCATTTGATCCTGACGCATAAGAAAACATGCTGGTGGGTGCTCTGTGTCTATATACCATACCAATTACTTTACCACTGTTACTTAATATCTCTCTTTCCATAACCATTTTGAACCCCTCTTATTTTCTAAATTTAATTTGTACAGTCAGTTTTTTCAAGTCCTATCTTACCCATCATTCTCAATTACAGTTTCTTTTCTTTAATCATTTTCTGAAAAATAAACCGTCTTCTGCATGATTATTATTTACTAGCTTGATCAGTGAAGCCGCTGGAATTGGTGATTAATGAGGTGTTTGTTCACTCTCAAAATATAAAACAGGGCTGACCGTTCAATAGGGTTCCCGGTTTGGGTTGGCAAAAAAGTTTTCAAAATAGACTTTTATGCATTTTTATTTTTGTCTGTGATTTCTCTAGTTGTCAAATGGCGACCTTCAACTTCAATTGTCATTTAATGACCTCCGACACATAAGTCCGGAAAAAATAGTGTTTCTTGCACCCAAAGAGAATAGTGGGTTCAGAGGATAGCTTCAAGGTCCCCTAAACACCCTTCTGCGTGTTAACAAAAGTCCAAGTGAGTTATATTTTTGTTAACATACAGAAACATGTTTAAGGGTCCCTAGCTACACTCTGAACCCACTTAAGTTAAATTCTCTTGGGTTGCAAGAGAAACGCAATTTTGTCCCAATACTGCATATAATATTTCTGAAATATATCATTGATTATTGGAGTTGTGTGGTATGTGGTAACGCAGAGATTGTTTACCAGATGTCAAATTAGGAAAATGCTGGACAAAAAAATACTTAAAAAAACTAGATTTTTCTTCAGATTTAACCATGTAATTATTTAATCAATAAATCCTAGTTTTTGACAATTTTCGTAACTTAGTCGGAGAGAAAAATATTGTCGAGGTGACATTGTGTCACCTGACCTTCACTGTTACGCTGTCACCAGGGGCAGACCCTCCTTACGTCACTTCCACTGATTCCCTGGCTGGTAGTCTGGCACACATTCCTAAATTAAGAATATTAACGACGTAGATATATTCCCATTAATCTTTATTCTTCTCTTCTTGCAACTAACAATAAATGCTCTACATTAAGTAAGAATGCCTGACTTTTAAATTAAGTGCATCATTGGCTGCATCTGCAATCTGCATTAATCAATTGTTTACACGCTGCTGCTTACTACCACCAGTCACCACCCCACCTGTGGTCTCAGTTTTATTATTTTTTTGTTCTCCGCTGTTTTTACTAATAACGAACAATTGGGCTAAATTTTTCAATTCAAACTAAAAAATTCTAAGAAAAAAATATGGTTTTAAAAGATTTTAATCTAATTTAAATTTTTTGTTTCTAGCCAACTGCCGCTAGCCACTTGGTGGTCCCGACGCAGACTGCGTCTTGCGGGCCCTTTACCTTAAAAATAGAAGTTGCATCCGGGACCCCTCAATACTGGAGCCTTCGACTATGCATACATGGACAAATATATATATAGAGAGAAATAGACAGAAAGTGTAATATTAGTAGTTCAAGGTCTCCCCCCACCCATGACACGAAATCGGTGCATAAAATGCACAAAAACAATGATTTTCATTTTTTTTTTTTTCGTCTGCTGATTTTATTGAATAAATAAACTTTTAATGGTTGGTTTTCTAATTAATCCTAACAATTAATTATTTTGGTAATTTTTTGAATTACAGATCTCTGAATCCTTTGTTGCAGCCCCTCAGAGCTTGCGCCTCCCAGCAATTACGGGGTCTGCGGGGGCACTAAGCAAGGCTCTGTTTTTAGTAAACCCGAACAAAAGTGATATTCCTGCTACTTGTTGGTCTTGGTTCACCATTTTGGTAGATTGATGGAAGCTATTTTAGAGAGACGACGCAGTTGCATTCATTCGAATAATTTATTCGAATGAATGCAACTAATGAATAAGAATTAAAATAAAATCGGCGGACTGTTGTGATTTATGAGTTTACAGTGGCTAAAAGATTCAATTTAGGAAGAATTATAATATTTTTCTTATTCTTTTTAGTTATTAAAAAAATAAAAAATAATAACAGATTAAAAAATACAAGAAATTCTAGTTCAAGTAAAATACGAAACTATAGCCTTTTATTATAAAAATACACGTTATAGCTCTGAATTACAAATTCAACATGGTAGGTTATTTTGTTACAACTTTTTTTCTAATCGATTTTTTGTCTGTTTAAATATTTATTCTTACTTTTGAAAAATCAAATAAAAATTTATTCTTCATTTTTAATATTCTATCTTCATCTCTAAAAATTGATGTTATTCAATTAGCCATTCAATATTGGGAATAATAAAACAATGCGATTAACGACAAATTGTATTTCTTTTTTATTTTCTTGATTAGAGTTATTAAATAAACCCCTACATTTGAAATAATTTCTTGAATTTAAATTAGAACAAGACAAAAAAGCTTTTATTATTATTATTATTATGTTTATTATATTTAAACAAGTTTCGAGTCGATCATCAATATGAACGTGAATTAATTAGTTCTCTATTCATTTTAGTCAGTCAGCATAAAATAATACAATTTAGCTGAAAAATCGCAAAACCTAAACCAGTTAACCAAAACTACTAATAAAATCTCATCCCCATACTTGAATTGTCGTGACAATGCGACTGACTGCGTGCATCTGCATGACAAACAACATCATCACAGTCACACTTCAAAAGGGAAAGTGCGCAAACAATTGATAATACTATACTTTATTTTGTGCAGTTCTTAATCTATGATATGCACGTATATTGATTAATTAAATTCACCCTAATTCCTGGATTGTCACCCAAAATTCACTAATATACGTAAAACGATCTCATGACAAATTATTAAAAGAAGAGGCAACTATTTTCATGTGTATTTTTAATGTTGATAAAAATGAACAAACAGAATTATGTCCCTTGAATTTGAATTCCCTTTAACTCTAACCCTAAGAAACCGATATATCGGACCTGAGACAAAAGAAGACACACATTCACACACCGATATTTCGGTCTTAACTTTTGGACCCTGACTTAGCAAATTACCAACGACTAACTCAGAGTCGTTCTATTAAAAGGCCATATTATGGTCAAAATGTCCGTGTGTCTTTTTTGCCTTTAATATATCGGCTCTCTAGGGTCGAATGGGTTAAGTTTAATAAATGAAAATTTCTAGTGATTAGCTTCATGGAATCAGCTCACTTGGCTCCCTTAAAAATTCGTTGCCCTTTTATTCCTATAATTGCCTAGAAATAGGAATCATTTCGAGCAAGTATGAGGAAAGTGCCATGGATTGGATCCATTAGGATCCAATTCATGGCACTTTCCCTCATGTATCTACATTAAAAATACACTTGAAAATATTTGCCTCTTCTTTTAATAATTTTCAACTCCAGTCAGTCTTTTTTTTGACTGAGTGAATGACCAAATAAAATTACATGATTTTGCTTGCATCTATATTTATTTTCTTTTCCACAATTAAATTCAAAATAAAGCCCTTTTTGATAAAGAAAGATACAGCTGTTCTTGAGTAAAAGAAGTTTGGTTTTATTATGTGGTCACAATAAACATTATACACAAAAACAAATACAGAAATACATATATACATTTATATATCTATGTTGTGTTTGTCTCTGCAGATAATATTTATTGGTGTCCCTGCTGCACTATTACTTATTTTTATGAAAAGATAACTAAAACCTTGAATTTTGGGAGTATTATGCATACAATATTATTGATAAAAATTTATACAAATTTGAATGAAAAACATTTTTAATCATTCAAACCTGACAGAAATTTAGGCTTTTTAATTAGCTTGAAAATATTTTTTGTTCATATGTCTCCCAGTGTTTTCCTACTCTGATCTCTTACCAATATCCTTCTCTGGATAATATCAATTATAAAGGAGACACAGACCTTCAAGCCCTCTGTAACTGCTTAGCAGCACTCCACTACTCATCAACGACTTACTGACTTAAAAGTCTGGTCACCATCACTATCCACATTACAAAAAATATCTTCAACTCTTCCAACAGGCTGGTTGATTTTTTTTCTGTTTCTCTTGATTTGTATTGACAATAGATACACACTTATCGGATATTACTTGTGCCCCTCCCTTGTACAAAACAGAGACAATATTTTACATATTAGTGCAAATTTTATTTTCCTATAAACTACTTGTGGACATGCCATAATTAGGTTAGACCAGAGACTCAAAAGTGTTTCAAATTTCCAAGACAAAAAAAGTTATATTGTTATTGTCATTATTAGTTGATTCTGAATTTATTATTTTTCTAAATTTTGCAGGCTGAACGAAAAGCTGTGAACCGTTATTATCCACCAAGTTGGGACCCAAGCAAAGGTTCAATTAATAAATATGTCGGATCTCATCCTCTTCGGGAACGAGCTCGAAAGCTCAGCCAGGGTATCTTGGTCATCAGGTATTTATGATATTCTATTTTTCTTCTTTCAACTTATTATTAGCTATTTATGTACTTGATCTTTTCTACAGTTGTTGCAGTTTCTTGAAAACATTTTATATAGTCTTATTAGTTTTTTTTAAGTATAGCTATTACATTATATCCTTTGAGAGGTCTTCAACATCATTATTTATGTGCAATCTCTTGTAAAATATGGCTGATGGATATTAAACAGTTTGATTGTTAATACTTTAAAGTGGCTGGTATTTACAGGAACCAATAATTTAAGGGATTTTGAAGCAAGTATTTTTTTCAAGATCAGTAGCAAACGAGAAAAGATGAACCAATATAGCTGTACTACACATTTTAAAAGTGAATTAATGTTAAAAATCTTCTATAGAGTCTTTTAATGGAGAAAGCTGTTGGTTATTAATGTCCAATCATAATTATTAGATATTTCAATTGAGTTGTTAATATTTCAAATTCTTCCCTTGGAGAATATATTATAATTGTATATCATTAGAAATATATGTTTCTTCATACAGGCATATCTTTATAGGGCAGTGATGGTGGAGCATTGGTAGAAGCTCGGGCTCTGGAATCGTATTATGCGAGTTCAAATCCCAATCAAAACCATTACATTCCCTTTAGCTGCCTCGGACAGACGAGGCTCGTTTACTCACGAGAGCAGCTCATCTAAGGGAAGAGTAACACCAAATGCAAAAATCCTGGGTAAGAGCACGTAAAAATGGTTTTGTGCCATACTTGGCTTGGTGCTCACTAAGTAAATATAATATCTTTCTCTATTTCAACCATAAGATGTTGTAATTGGATTAAAACATTGTGCCATTGATAAAAGGAGGTTTAATTAGATGGCCTGTAACAATGCAGCAAGTGAATGAATAGAGTAAGCAAATGGTATTAAGATTACTTATATTTATTTCAATAAATAATCTAATACCATTTGCTTACTATATTTAACTTCGCTTTTCTGATTATCTTCCTCAGTGACGTCCATTAACTGGTGATCTCTTGTCAAAGAATTTGCTGAAGAGCTTTTTTTCATCTTCTTTGCTCTCTTCTCGTTTATGACTTCAGTTGAGAATATTGTTTTTTTATTTGGTTTGAATGATTAGCAATAAGCCTGAGTATTGATTCAGGCCTTCTGATTTATCCTTTTATTTTGAATGACAACATTCTTGTTTTAAAAGTGAACTGGCTGGCAAATACAAAATGTAACTGTGTTCTTTCAGATTTGAGATGCCTTATAATATTTGGTGTGAAGGCTGCAACAACCACATTGGTATGGGGGTGCGGTACAATGCCGAGAAGAAAAAAACAGGCAATTATTATACAACACCAATCTACACATTTCGTATGAAATGCCATTTATGTGACAATTACTTTGAAATTCAAACGGATCCTCAAGTAAGATTTTTTTTTGCCTTTCTTTTTATGTTACTCTCAAATAAATGTAAAAAAAAAGTGAATTGTAGAATTAATATTGCTAACACTAAAGTTTCAATGTATCACAATACCATTAATAAAGGAAGAAGAAAAAGATCTGTGGTGTAGTTGCTAGAGTTAGTCTTGGGTCCTGTGGTATTTGTCTTTGGTAAACCTCAGTAAAATGAATTCAGTTGTAGCAGTAATTTAGCCAAAATAACAGCAGTATTAAAATCCAATAACTAGTAGTACTTAATAGCAGTAGCAGCAACAATGGTCGTATTATTATTATTATTATTCATAGTAGTGTTAATGGTGGCATGAAATTTAGTAGTCTCTTCTATAGTCTGGTAAAGTGAGAAAATCAGTTGAGTCAAGCTTCTCAAATAGAAAAGTAATCTCCTTTCTGCTGTGATGAGTTGGGTTAAATTTTCCCTCTGTATTTAATTGGGTGATCCAATCTCCCCACTCTTACTTAACGCAGTCATTAGATAAAAAATATCCCAAAAGTTAGTATTATGAAATAATAATTGATAACTTCAACTTCCTTCATTTCTCACATTTTCTTTTGAATTATTCCTCTTGAAAAAGGTATGAATATCTCCATTCATCTTCTTAGCCGATTGTATTCTGATAAACCTTTGTAAAAAAATTTTTTTTCTTAAAAATAATGCTAAAAAAAATTTTAACTAACCATTTGGTGTTAAAAATTGATATTAACCATTTGATGTTAAAAATGTTAACTAACCATTTGATGATTAGTAGAAATTAAAATGAAAATCTTTCTTTTTTTTCCAATTATGGATTAAATAGTGCAATTTTTGTTATTGGAACAATTCATTAATAAAATAAAACCACCTTTTAAGAAAAAAATACTTCTGCAATTAAATGACTACAAATATTGGTATGTTGTAAAAGAAACCAAAAGGTGGACACAAGAAAAAGGAATTACATTTAATTTAGTAATAATAACCCAATATAAAATGAATTTACCTAGAATTATAATGCTTTAAAAAAACAAATAATCCAGCCCTATTTATAGAATTTAATGAATTTAAACTTCTAAGCTATTTTTCATATAAAAAGAATTTCAATATTGAATTAATTTTTTTTTATAAATGTTTAATTTTTTCTTTTAGAATCATGATTATGTGATTCTTAATGGAGCTCGACGCAAAGAGCAAAGATGGGATCCAAAAGAAAATGAACAAGTTGTTACAGAAGGTACTTATCTTTTAGGTATCTTTTTTTTTTTCGTACAATAATCACTATGTTCAAAGGTAAAATGGATATTTCTATAGATTAACACAATATACTTATATATATACACAAACCACCTTTTAAGTCTCTAATTCAAACCAAAATGATGCCACCAAAATTAATTATCTATAGAAATTTTTTATTTGAGTATTTGACACTAAAACTTGGGTTTTCAATCATTAAAAGATAGTTTTCTAATTAGATTTTAAATAAAAACAAAATTAGATTTGAATCAGATGAGGATTTTTTTAAAAATATTTTTAACTCCTTTTATTTTTAGTTGGAAAATATCCAAGCCAAAAATAAAATAGTAATATTTGTTAAAAAGTATCTGATTTTATCTTCTTTTCATTTTTAGATAAAAGTACTCAAAAAAAGTTGTTGACAGATGCAATGTACAAATTGGAACATGGCTCTGATGATCAAAAGAAGAAAAAAGCTGCCATTCCTACCCTTACGGAATTGGAAGAGAAGAAAGAAGCCTTTAAAGATGACTATATTCTCAATATGGTAGCTCGTAACAAATTTCGGGTATCAACATTTTGTTTTATTATAATAAAAAATTTAACTTCAAATATATCTCATCTGAATTATATTTCCATTATTTTTTTTAACATAAATAATATATTGTAAATATTATATATATCTATAAAAGAGACATTGTCTATCTGAGGAACAGTCTCTAACTAGTTTGCCGATTTTTAGTCTAAAGACTTGAAATTTGGTATATGGGTCATTTGGACTTGTGGAACAAATCTGATTTGGTTTTAAGCCAGAAAAATAGCTGCTAAGAGGTGACTTTGAAAACTTAGATAGTTGTGGTCCCGTAGTAATCTGTTATATGGAAATTCAAACCAAAATGAGCTGAAAAAAGGCCATAAGCAAGGCCAAAAAATACTGTTTGTATTTATATAAACTGATTCATTCCCAAATGATAATTTTCTAAAGAGAAACTAAAAGAAAACTTAATGATTTACTTAATGCAAATACCAACATTTTCAAAATTGCTTTAGTTTTCTTTGTAAAATTTATTTGTCAAATTTTTATTTTATTTTTGAGTTAAGATTGTCTAAATAAAGAAACAGCATGAACAAATGTAGTTTTTAAGTGAATTAAATAGAAAGCAAAAGTAACGAGAATATGCAAATGATGTTTATTTATGGTTGGTATTTATATTTAGTTATGGGTATAATTAGTGAAAAATTTATTTTATTATCGAATAAACCAGATTTTAATTCATGCATTTATTTTCCAGAAAGAATCAGGCACCAATTAAATATAAAAATAAAAACACCACTAATGTTAATAAATTTAATTTCATTTCTTCTGTTACTTAAAGAGGTAGGGGCTTGGACTTGGGAATGCAAAAATTCAAATCGTTTCCATTTAGGAAATCCTTTCTACTGTTTTTCTAACAATTTGTGTAAAAGTTCTCTCATAGAAAATGATTTTATGACGTTATTATAGCAATGATTTTTTTTTTTTTATCCTGATATTCTTTCCCTGCAGGAGGAGAAAAAATCACAGAAAGCTGTTGCTGAAGCTGATCTTGAAATATTACGTCGGACATCTCTGGATATTAATTTGGTTAAAGAAGAGGATGATGACATCAAGCTTGCTGGTCTGCTTCAGTACGGAACACAGGAATGTAAGTCTCATTAGATTTGATGAGGAAATTTTGATTTTAAAAATCTCAAGGGAAATTGGATGCTCCTCCAAAATACGATTTACTGAAAGTTTGTGGCACGTGATCAACTTGGAGATAAGACAATTGAAATTTATTATTGTAATGAAAAATACATGATTTTACATGCATATTCTAAAAAGATGAAAATGAAAACATTTAGTGGTAAAAACATATCTAATGAAAGTTAATAGTTTACAACTTGTAATTCACATATTAGAATGTAAAGAATGATGTTGTTTAACAACTACAGAGTTTAAAAACCTAATGGAGAAATAATGGGTAGTTAATGGTTTGATCAAATATTAGAATATAAACAACCCCAGTAAATGAATTTGGTAAAGCACCTAAAATTCATAAGTTATCTTGTTTGTTTTTTAAAAAAGGTTGGTCTGTCTATAATATTCTATATTAAATAAAATCAATTATATATACGGCGTCCAAAAAGTTGCTATGCTTTAGAAAATAATGTCTTAATTCCAATGGAGGATATTTCCAGCAGCTCCTTAAAGATAAGCAGTGATGCTATAAATAAATAAAACCTTTTTATTGATAAAAATTGTCTTGTCTAAATGTTTTATAATTAAGTTTATTATTTATTATTTAAATTTAGTAAATTTTTGAACACCCTTTAAATATAATAATTATGTATATCAAAATATACATAGATAATATCAATTGTTCAATTGTACTAATATTATCTAATGTCTATTTTGTTTAGGCTATGAACAGAAGCAGAAAGAACGTCGGCAACAGATATCAACCCGGCCTTTTTTTTCATCTTCTCCTGAACCTAAACTTTTAACCGCTTCTTCAAAACAGCAGGTTGTCAAACGACACATTACAGATGCCATCCTGAAAAAGAAAAATAATCCTTTTGATGTTCCTCGATCACCAATTCCGAATCTTTCCAACAACAATTGCAAATCCTCGACCAACTCAGATTTGTCGTCAATCATTCAAACCAAAGAAAAACTAACTGAAGAGAACAAAGCAAAGAAGATGCGAAAAGACTCTTCAGTCTCTTTCACAACAGATCATCAGTTAATGGACGGCACTGAGGAAGATAGTCAGAAAAGCAAAGTGGTTTCTTCTTCTTCTAGTGTCAGTGGGGGACTGGCTACTCTTATGACGTCTTATTCCGATAGCAGTGATGGGGAAAATT
Organism: Idiosepius hallami; assembly: GCA_034780655.1. Classification (NCBI taxonomy): domain Eukaryota; kingdom Metazoa; phylum Mollusca; class Cephalopoda; family Idiosepiidae; genus Idiosepius; species Idiosepius hallami. The sequence goes on from JAUZSX010006973.1 coordinate 13,481, forward strand.
CATCTTCTGCCGAGTCATGATTTTATAGAAAAAAAACTTTTCAACCTTTTTTTTTTTTTATTTCAAGCATTCTGTGATTTTTTAGTTGCTGTGACTCAATCTACCATTTTACTTTGATTGGGACATTAAATCCTGAGAATCAGATAAAATAGATTCAATTGGTAGAATTCACAGTTTGAAAGTATCACTTTCTCATCTATTACCATTAAACATTCAATCTTTTTATCTTAAAATAGTGAAAATGAGATTTTTTGTATCTTTATTCAAGTTATTTGGATTTCTACTCTCATCTTCAGTGTTATCTTCAGCGAGGATAATAAGGAAGATGAGAATAGAAGTCTGAATAATATGAAGTTATTATCAAGATATATTCATAAATTCAGATAATATTAATTAATAAGGATAAGAATAGAAATTAGAATAATTTGAATAATTAATAATACTTATTTAACAAATTCAAACAATATCAATTATGAAGATTACAATAAAGAGTCTGAATAAATTATAAATAATGATAATAATCAAAACACATCTAATAAGTTTAAACAATCAGATTTCGGTATGTAAGTATAAAACAATTATTTGTTAAAAAAATATTTTTTTTAACTTGAAAAAATAATTTCTTAAAACAAAAAAAATAATAATTCAGGTTTTTGGCAACCATCTTGAAAATTGTTTTATTCAGCCAGTCTTGATTTATGAGATGAAGACAAGTCTGCAAATCCAATTTATAATTTTCTTCTTATTAGAAAAACAGGACTTTTATTTAACTCATCAGTTTCAATACAATTCTTTATTATTTGAAATAAAAATAATAAAGCTCTCAATTAATTGCAATCAGTTTTATTTTCAAATTATAAATAAGCAATGTAATTTTTTGAAAATCCTATTTATTGACTAAATACTATTCCTATTCCTTATCAATTATGCTATTTGTCTATATTTTTATATATAATTTTATTATTTGTACTATTTTTAATTGGACAATGCAAGGGCAGACAAATATCTAGATATTAAGAAAAGTTAGGAGAAACACTGTTTTAACATTCAAAATTCAAAACACAGAAAAATTGGGTAAAATATCAATCATACTTTTGTAGGATGAAGTGATTTATGAAAAAAAAGCTATATTTAACAAGATGTTATTAAAATACAAAGCAACTGATTTTTTGTGTTAAAAAAATACTGATTCATAAAATAAAGAAAAACACAAATTGTTTGTTTTTATTTTGTTTTATTCTTTAGAATAATTATATTCCAATTTTTGCAGGTGTTATTAGACATTTTTCAATACAAGATAAAGATAAAGATCTTACCAAGATTTGTGTTTATGAACAATAATTACCTTTAACAAGCTGCAACAGCTGTGCTAATAAAACAACTAGTCAAATCATAGTAAATTAAATTCTCTTATAAGCTTGTGATACTAGGACTAAATTCCATTTTCCAGTGTCCCTTACTAATAACTGATACTTACTACCTGAAACAAGTCATTTCTCAATGGATATTTAATTAAGCAAGGCTAACGACTATTTTGTTCTCCCATGTAGAGTGAATGAATTTTTCGTTCATTCTTTTTCTGAAAGAATATGTTCAAAGTGCATGTCACAGAACAAACATAAATTGAACCTAGCATTCATGAATCAACTGTATCCAATTTTATGCCAGCATTGCTAAACATTACTCTACAAATACAACTAATAACATTGAAGATAACACTAATTAGCTATTTTTACCAAAGCTTTATTTTAAAACTACATGTTTTGAAATTTTAGATTAAAATTATTTATATTATAAAATAGTGACTAGCATAGTCTATTACTTTAGTTCTAAACTAGGTTCAAAGTTATATTTCTTGGGATCCACAGGAAAATACAACTTGAGGGTCAACAAATTCTTAATTAATATAAAAAAAATGCTACAGTGAATTCAACTGCATGAAGACCTCTGCTCTTTATAACCCTAAGTCACTTAACCATAGAATTATCATTATGATTTATTATTAAATGATTGTATTAAATTAATTTTCATTTAAAAATAAAGCAAAATTATATACTATTTTTTTTTTAATAATTAAAACCTTAAAATTAAAATAAATGAAAAAAAGAAAATTGATTTCATGTCCTATGGCTATGAAGCCAAAAAAGGAAGGAAAAGATGACCATGGGTAAAAAAAGGTTAAGAACCACAGGTCAATTATGACTATTGTGAATAAGTGATTAACATAAACAATAACAAATACTGATTTGTAGATTAGTGATTAACATGATTGATTTATAAGTTATTAATTTCTTTTAATAATTATGACCAAATTTCGTTGATTTTTTTAATCTTAAAAGACATTATTTGTTGCCACCAGATGTGGTTCTTTGTATTCTTTATCAATAATAAAACAAATAGAATGATAAAGAAATAAAAACGAAATGTATCTTTAAAAACTAAAGCTTTTATAACATCAAATGTTGCTCATTTCAAAGGAAGGAAGATTTTCATTTCACAAAAAAAATCTTTCCATGGACTTTGGACAAAAATTACTTTTATGAATAAATTAGCAGCAGTTGATTCATTGAAATTTTTGATAATTTTCTAGAATTTAGGGATTTGGACTTTCCTTTTCAGTAGTTAATCAAAAAGACACTGAAATTTTAATATTCATTTATAAGAATAATTATAAGTGAAATTAGATTTAAATAATTATTTTCACTTCTATTTTTACAATAAATTATTAAATCCATCTACAAAACAGAATACAATTTTTTACTCTTTCTTTTTTTGCTTTTACTTCCATTATTGATTCTTCCATCTTTGATTATTACTTTTGATATTTGTTTTAGCTGAATTTGATGAGAATTAATTCTCCTTTGTTTTTTATTGCATTCATTTGATATGTAAACATCCAACGCAATGACAAGGCTGTATTATTGAAGTTGCAGCTTATAAAGATTAATCCTTGGTTTCTAAAATTTTAATTGGTTCACAAGGTTTTTTTTTATTAACTTTTTAATCATTATTTGGCTGCATGATTATTTAAAATGAAATATTATTCAAATCTTGCCATATGTTATATAATAGATGCTTCATGTGATATCAGGGGTGGGAAAAGAGAAGGAATCAGGCCCTTGCGGAGCTTAGGGGGCTGTGTTGAGTGCAGTGGCGTAGCAACAGTTTTTGCCACCTGGGGCAAGATTTGCACCCCCTGACCACCGATAAACCGTTAACGTTCAAAATTCCAAAAAGCCCTAAAATCATTTATTTGCATAGAACTACAATCAATAATATAATTATATTCAATTTGAAATATTTATTTTCATTGTAGTGATGATTTATTTAAAACCCGTTTAAAAACAATATTATTAAGCTCATAAAGCATACTACAAACTTAAAAACTAATTTTAGTTTTAAAATTTTAGAAATTTTGTTAGCTTTTCACTATTATTTTTTTTTGTTTTTTTTTTTATTTTACCCCCTCAAAATGCCACCCCCTGGAATATGCCACCCGGGGCGGACCACCTCCTCCTCTTCCCTTCCCTTGCTACGCCACTAGTTGGTAAGTGCTTGGTAACTATTTAGTCAAAGTGGTTAAGGATAGGATCAGGGCAAATCACTGATAATAATTTATTGTAGTATAGTTTTAAAGATCATCCATTTTTGTTAGGGTAGTAATAAAATAAGTTAAATGAGTGTTCATGTTATATTTGATTAATAGCTACCACCCTAAGCTTCTATTAGAAGACTAACCTGATACTAACAACCAAAAGCTATGAAGATCACAGCTCATATAAAACCCGTTCTTAGACTCAAACAATCTAGGTTTAGAAAGAAATGTCTGAAGGTCTACAAATGGTTTGTATGACTATGTGCATCTCCTTTGAAAGTGGAGATGGCTGCCCGAGCATTGTGATAGGGAAGGACCACATGGTCATGCAACATAACTTGCTACAAAATATTTGTAACAATGATTATCATGTCTCATTATCAAACTTTTGATATTTTTTACTGAGTTTACAATAAGTGTATGTTTAAGTTTGGAATAAGAGAGCCATTCAGGACATTAAAAAGAGCATTAATAACAATTACTTCAAGATCAGCGAGAGTGGAGTACTGATAAAAGCTCGGACGCTGGAACACAAGTTCAAATCCCAGTCAAAACCATTTCACTTGTTTTTAGTTGTCTTGGGCAGATGACGCTCGTTAATCCAGGATAGTAATTCATCTAGGTGAAAGGCAAAACTGATGATAAAAAAGATCAGTGATATAATGTGCACGTAAAAATGGCCTTGTGCCTAACTTGTGTTGCTGTTCGACCAAATAAATATAAACTGCTTCAAGATCAAATGGATTATATAATTACTGGAATGAAGAAGGCATTTTTAAAAATTATTTTGGAAAAGAAGTTGGTAATCAGTTACCATTTTGCAAATAAATAAATATTTTGATAATTTGGCAAAGAAAGCATTATGATTTTAAAAAATACCAATATATTTGGTGGTGAATTCAGAAATAAAACCTGGATTTAACAATTACTTTCCATTAAAAGATAGATGTACACTAGAGCAAGTTTTATGATAAGGGGTGCATTGAGCAACTACTACAGAAATAAAGGAGGCTTTGAACAATTACTTTAGGTAGTTTTATGATTTAGGGAGCATTCTGTAATTAACATAAGAAAGAGGCTTTGTACAATTTAGGTAGTTTAATGATTAAGGGAGCATTCTGTAATTAACATGAGAAGGAGCCTTTGGACAATTTAGGTACTATAATAATTAAGGGGGCATTCTTAAATAACATGAGAAGAAAGAAGGCTTTGGACAATTTTGGTAGTTTCATGATTTAGGGAGCATTCTGTAATTAACACAAGAAGGTGGCTTTGGACAATTTAGGTAGTTATATGATTAAGGGAGCATTCTGTAAATAACATGAGAAGAAAGAAGGCTTTGGACATAGGTAGTCATTGATTAAGTGAGCATTCTTTAAATAACATGAGAAGGGGGCTAAGGAGAACTTAGGTAGTTTAATGATTAAGGGAGCATTCTGTAAATAACATGAGAAGAAAGGAACCTTAGGATGATTTAGGGAGCATTCTGTAAATAACATGAGAATAAAGGAACCTTAGGATGATTTAGGGAGCATTCTGTAAATAACATGAGAAGAAAGAAGGCTTTGGACATTTTAGGCAATTTCATGATTAAGGGAGCATTCAGTAACTACCATGTTAAACGAATGAGGATTTGGACAATTGTTTTAAGGAGATGAATGATAATCACTACCGTGGAAATGAAGAAAATTTTGGATAATTCTTTATGTAGCTTAGTAATGACAGTATGATAGAAGCTACAATGTGAATGAAGGAAGTTTTGAGCAACTACTTAAGGCATTTTAATTATAAAGGGGACATTCAGGAAACTACCATGTAATTAAAGTAGATTTTGGACAAATACTTTTGGTTGCTTCATGGTATAGAGGCCATTACTGAGAGTATGAAGTAGTTTTTGGACAATTATTTTAGGAATCTAATGATAAAGGGAGTATTCAGTAATTACCATGGCAATGAATGAGGCTTTGAACAATCATTTACCGAAAGAATTAAGGAGTTTTTGGACAATTAATTTGGGTAGCTTGATAAGGGGACATTTAGCAACTATTATATGATTAAAAAAGCCCTTGGACAATTAATTTTAGAACCAAAGCAACGTTTTTGTACTTCCTTTTAAAAGAAAGTAGCAAAAAGGATTATGAAGTTGTCATTATTTCTTTGTAAGCTCTTTGATCTTGTACCATTTGTAGGAATACCTTGTATTTCTTTTCATGAAACCTGAAGATAGAAAAAAAATGAATTTATGTATTGAATCATTCATTAATGAAGATCTGAACATATTTTTAAAAAAAAGCAAAATGGAATCCTTTATTTAAGTTTAATGCATAATGAGACACATCAATTATTTCAGGCCAGAAGGGGGCGTTTACCTCAAAATATTGTCATTCTCAATATAACTTTCCTTTACAATTTTCATAAAACCTTCTACTTTAATCAAAAATATATATTTTTTGATCTTTTAGATTTTACTATACAGGGTGATTAGACCAAGTTTAGACATTTTTTTTCAGGTAAATTAACAATAAACTATGATAATAAACTATTTTGCTGGAACATTTTTGCTTAGATAATCATATATAATTATATAGAAATGAAACCAAATCTATTTTAAAATCTATCCCCCTTTATTATCTACTGCATGCCTCAAACTATCAGTAACTTAGTTAAATGAGCCATGGTTTGTTTCTGATCAAAATTTGTCACAATACTTCTATTTACTTTTTAATAAAAAAAATACTTGGCAAGAGGATGAGCTGACAATAGTCTCCAAGACTTCTTAAGGGGATTCATGACCTTCTAAATCAGTTTACAAGATAGACGTACAGGGTGAGCAGACTAATATTTATTCACAAAATCTTTGTTCAGATAATTGTATATAGTTATGTAGAAATCAAATCAAATCTATTTTTCAATATATACTCATTTGATTTCCGTTACATGATGAAACACTTGATAAGTGAATGAGCGGGCATTGCCCTTCATAATACTTTGAACAGCAAAGTGGTTAGCTCAATAATTGTTAGACTAATTGTGCTTATGTCTTGTTAGTTTTGAGAAATCAAATCTGCAAAATATAGAAATGATTTAAACATGATAGAAACTAATATCTGAACACAAATCCTCTTAAAGACTACCCTGAAATTTAAATAACCTAGCTTTAAAAATTGTCTAGACATAGTTTGATTGTTATGGGGACACCCCCCCTGATACCTGCTAAGATGGAGTCATACATCAGGCCTATAACCAGTGAGCCTGTAACACTCACAGAGAGCTAACTCGGGTTATTCTGAAACGTAATAAACCTTCTAGTACGGCTAACCCTCAACTTTGATATAAATTACTCTTCTCTTTCTCACTCAGTAGTTGTGTTCCTTCTTTCTCCTAACTTCAGGCCAAAACACTGATCAACCTGGAAGGATCTATAGCAGACAGTTTTCATGACGCGAGTGTTTACGACATCTCTTCTTTTACAATGCCAGTTTACGATATTACGATATTACACAGCATAGGGGGATTTCTTATTGGGAGATTAAAACCCATGTACAAGCAGATAGTTTGAGTTTGGTCGTTGACAAGTCAGGATCTAACTTAGCAACCAAAGTCTCGTCTAACCAACGCAACGTGCTTGTTTAGAACTTAACCTCGAACAATGAACCCTACGACATATCCACGCGACAAAACTTACTACGAATTAAATAGCAATACTAACTAAGAATGATTTCCCCCTCATACAACTCGTTGTTTCCATAGATCACTTTTAGAACTTTGCTTGTATTATGGTCTAGTAGAATTAACCAAATTATATTATTTTTTACTTTGAATGTGTAAAAAAACGGCCATTGGGTGAAGGTATGAAAATCTTCCTCCTCGACTGCTGCTCTGTTATACGATGCGAACTCCCCACTAGCTAATCTCTCCTGACTAGGAACGTGTGGTAAAGACATTACTTAGATGAAATACAAGATAAATAGGCATGTGGTGAACGCCATGGTAGACTCTGGTAGCTTGGGAACATTTTTCAGTACAAATACCGGAAGAAAGCTGAAGCTTTTTATCATTCCCAAACAGAAAACCATAGAGTTAGCAGACCCTAACCATCACGCCAAAATCATAAGCAAAACCATCGTCAATATCTCCCTCAGCAGTAAAAACCACCATGCCATGACAGTGGAAGTAATTAAAGACCTTTTCTAAAAGGCATTCTTGTTTCTCTTCGTTTATACATACTTATCATCACAGAATGTAATATAATTAGTATTAAATCATATTACCCTCTTTCATCAATGAAAACTGTTAGACTTACATGATGTCTTCTTTGCTTGGATAAATCACTTCTCCCTTTCCACCCATTGCTTGCATAGCAGACTGAAATTCAAAAATAAATCAAATACTTATTTAATGTCTGGATTTAGAAATAAAACAAAGGATTTATCAGTTTGCTTTTATATAAGTTTTTTTTATATAAACTAAAATTTGATAGATTTGATAAAGATTAAGAAGAATTTTTGCATAGAAGCAGTTATTGAAAAGCTAAGTTATAAGGTATGTGTAGACAACAAGTAATCTGTTTACTATTCATATAAAAAAAATGCAATTTGACCATTGTTAAAAGAAAAGACTAACAATATTTTTTATAGATAAAAGCAGTTCTGCTACTTATTATTTAAATATTGTTTTTAATTTAATGGCATTTTTGTTTTTGTTTTGATTATCATATTTTTCATCTCAATTTATTTACTTTGAAAATTATTTCTAAACCTTCTTTTTAAATTAATAAGAATTTAAACCGAAATGTCTCATTAGAGAACAGATAGTTTTTTCGGCATTCAAATGGATATTTTTCTTTGAAACATAGTTGTTGTGGAAAAAAGACAAAGACAACAGAGACTGTATAAAGTGTGTATTATAAATATAACAGAAATATATGGCCGCTGGAGCGACCTGCCCCGGAGACGGCGTCGAGGCGACTCCCAGCCTCGAAGTGATTCTCGAAGTGTTTCTAGGAGTGACTCGTCGGTCGCACGCATGCGCCGACCTTCGCTGAGTCGGCGAGTCTATAATGAGGGGTGTTTTACTCCC
>JAUZSX010007082.1:0-22151 GCA_034780655.1 Idiosepius hallami
TATAAAGTCACTGCCACTTATATATACATCTATATAAAGCAAGAGACAGAAAGAGAGAAAGAGAGGAGAAAGAGATAGAATGTGTGTATTAATTTCAATGTTCTTGTCTCTATTTATCACTCTCTATTAACGTAAGATTTCTATTGTAAAAATAAGGCTTTTAAGCTCAAACTTCAGATGACTCTTGACGGACTGCTCTCATGTGGCTAATCCTCTGAACGACTTTGCTTTGCCAGAAAATGGGTTCAAAACGTCTGTACTATCATTTGCAGGTCGAAAGAAGCTTAAAACTAAGATGGAATAGTTTTAATTCATGAGAGAATTCCGCAAAGTGTTATCTAACCCGAAGGTTGAGTTATTAGTAGTACAAAGATCTTAATTTATATATCGCTTTTTCATTCCTGCAACATTTTCGTCAGTTATATCTGTACTATATCTGCCTCGTCTAATTCTGGGATATTTAGACTTTTGCTGGAATACAAAAACTGTAAATAAAGACACAGAACACAGACATTTTGGTGAATTCACACTTTATTTCTCTTTGCGACCGCCTACTCCGCTCACGCAAAAGACTCTGCACTCAACTCCTTGAATTTCCCTTCCTGACTGACTTGCAACGTCTGTTCATCTCTTTTAATATCAGATATTAATTGATGTCACCTCATGAATTTTTATTGAGAGCTTTTCGAGAATTTTTATTGAGAGCTTTTCGAGCTTTTCAAAAACTACAATTGTAATACAATGCTACAAATCCACATGATATTGTACAAACGCTCTTCCTTCTAACATGCCTCATCACTTAACTAGAACCACTGCATTACACCCACTTTATCGTTCTTCATCTCGTTATAAAAATGGAATGAAGATGTTAATCAAAAAGTAAATCTAACAAATTGACTTAGATTTAAACCCAGATAATAAGGATTATTTTACTCCAAAGTTAGTTAAGGTGCCAAAGTTATGTGACCCCTTATCGAATTTGTGTTTGGGTTAGAAACCGTTGATGAGAATCAGGGATATCCCAGAATTAATCAGACTGCTGTTTTCATAGTATGACTCACACACACACATACAAAAATCTACCTCTTCTTTTCAAGATGTCAGATCAATAAGTTATAGAACCACATTGTGTTCACACCATGGTCGAGAGCCACGCCTTTTCTAATTATAATGATACAGAATGTTTAGCCTGAAAATAGATTCGCTAAAAATGCATTTCTATGACATCATGTCACAGTCAATTTCACGCTTATACATTAATCAGACAAAGAAACGAACTTGCGTGGTGTGTGTTCCTTTATTTTAACGAATCATATGTTTTAAATGGCAAGGACGTTGCGTTTATTTTTTCTCGTTTTTAAATGCTCAATCTTATCTATAAAAATAGATAAAAGACTAAGAACCTAAAAAGCTTTTTAACTACTTTAATATATACTTGTAATTGTTTCGGCTATCATCGTTTGAGCCGGATCCACCTATTTAGATAGTCACATCCCAAACTGTGGCAGATCATACCCGACGATCCGATGCCACAGATCCAGCGTTGCAAATTGTAGAGGTGGGAACATTGAATCAACACATTCTATTTCACCCTTTTGATACTGATCATCATCTGTCCACAGCTACGTTACTTCCAGTCCTGCAACGAGTCCGGTTGATGTCTTCCCGGATACTATGAATGGCGTGGCCAAACGAACATAGCCGCCCCCTAAGAATGGTTTGGGTGAGAGATTAGATTATATTATATTTACTTGATGAGCACCAAACCAAGTTTGGCACAAGGCCATTTTACGTACTCTTACCCAGGCATTTTACATTTGGTCTTACCCTTCACCTAGATGAGATGCTCTCTCGAGTTAACGAGTCCCATCTGCCCGAGGCAGCTAAAGGTGAAGGCAATGGTTTTGAACTCGCGTATTACGATTCCAGTGCCCGAGCTTTTACCAATGCTCCAACTTCGCTGAGAATGGCTTGGGTGAGAGATGATATATTGCATAAATGTTAGAGATGAACTGGTGTCAGTTAACCCAGCGGATGTTGCGCAGATACTGATAATCAATAACCCCGAGCTCCTACGACCAGAGATCTGCAAAGGCTACATTGGACAACCATAGTAAAGGATATTGCGGACAAGAACTTAATAGATCCTAATCTATGTTCTTATTGAGATTTAATAACGGGAAAGAGAATAGCCATTACTGCATCAACAACATACGTCTTGTCGTCAACTGCCTTTGAATTTTAACACTTAACTATCTTATTTATTCTCATTATTTCTAAGCAATCTTATTTATGCTAATTAATACATAGCAATTTTATTAACACTAATTACCACTTAGCCGTCTTGAAATATTAATTAAGCAATTTTATCAATACTAAGTACTACTTTGTAATCTAATAAATACAAATTTGGACTGAGCAATTTTATTAATACTAACTACAACTTATCAATTTTATAAATTCCTATTGGTACTTAGCAATTTTATTCTAATTACAACTTATTAATCTAATAAATTCTAATTAGTATTTAACAATTTTATCAATACTGAGTACATCTAAGCAATATTATAAATACTAATTAGTACTTAGCAATTTTATTAATACTAATAACAACTTAAAATCTTATAAATTCTAACTAATACTAAGAAATTCTATTAATACTTATTACGACCTAGCAATCTTAATGATACTAATTAGTACTTAACAATTTTATAATTACTAATAACAACTTAAAATCTTATAAATACTAACTAATACTAAGCAATTCTATTAATACTAATTACGACCTAGCAATCTTAATGATACTAATTAGTACTTAGCAATTTTATTAATACTAATTAGTACAGGGTGATACAGATTGATTTACTTATTCAAATTTGGCACCCTAAAGTAATTGTTGCTCCAAAGATGATAAGGATGAACTTATTTGAGAGGGGGGGTGCTTAAAGCTTGGTTTTTAAATGTTTGTTTTAATTTTGTTTATTTTTTATGAATCCTAGTGAGCATCGTGCAGAGGATGGTGTTGGAATGCACTCTTGCTACTGAGGCGTTATTTTCAAGCGGTCACCTGATTTATCGCCATGTGACTATTTTTTTTTTATTGGGATATCTGAAATCACCTTGAACCACCTAAAAAGCAACATTCTGCAAGCTGTCGTCAATATACCCATTAATATGTTTAACAAAGTTGATTAAAACTTCAGAATTCGATTAATTCTGAGAATAGAAAAGAATGGACGCCAGCTTACATCCTTAAAACTGATGAAATTGGAATTTAAAAGTGGTTTCAATGAAGTATAGACTTTTCTTTTTACAAATTGTATATTTCACTTCTGATTCAATTCTTGGTTATTTTGTTGTTAGTTTATTTTGTTTTACGGAATATCAACATTTTAAGGTCATTTAATACCTAGAACAATGGATTTTAATTAACGTTTTTTGTCCACAAGTAGTTTTCTGAATAACACAATAGCTTTTTCTTAGCTCAAAATGTGAACGAAAATTGCATATTACGATTCTATAGTCTGAACGGTCTTTCTTTTCCTATTACATAATTACTACGGTACCTTTCCAAATTTGAAAGTAAACGGAACGACTTGGATTCGAACTCTTGCATCACGATTCCAAAGTCATACTGCTTTTTCACTCCCCCAACAGATATATAGTTGATTTTTTACATCTTATCTTTTTTAGTAGTTTGTTCATTTCTTCGGTGATTATTTTGTTCGTTTTTTTTCTCTCTGAATTCGACGGTTTTACTAGTCTAAACTTCCAGGTATTTTGTAAGTTTATTCCTGATATTCTTTGATGTTATCGTTGTCTGGGATTTGCTAAGTGCTTTATTCTGTTGTCTAGGTTAAGAGTTCGTGTTATTTTGAAGGTTTCTACTTCTATTTCATAGTTTCTAATATTGCTAAGTTTAAGATGTTTTGCTTGCTTCCGCTAAGCAAGTTGTTATTTTTTATGTTTTGCTTAGGATTAATTCTTTTTATTTTTTTAAGATGGGAATAAAAAAAAATTGGAGTCAGTTGTCTGAATTGAGAAGATAAGTTTTTTTTATTATCTATAGTTTGGTTATTCAAACTTCCACTATCGTCTTCAGTTTTATCTTAAAAGCATCCTGATCGATGTGTACATCGGCCTTATTGAGATATTACCTGAAGTCGGGAACTTTCAAACTTACCCCTTTATTTACTATACGGGGATAGATTGACACTATCATCGCTATCAATTACAATGTCAATATTTATTAGTTATTCTTTAGCATTTTTTTAGCTGCAGTAAGTATTGAACAAATTTCTTTGAGACAGATGTTACTTCGAATAAATATAACCCAACCACCAGGAAGACTGTAACATATATGTCCGAAGCGACATCATCAGAAACGTCGTAAAGATAACAATGAAAATGAGAGTAGAAATCCTGAATAGTCGGATAAAGTTTGGTAAGATTGTTAAATGGATATTTTTTTTATTGAAATCCACCCTGACTTTTGAGAAATTGTACAATTTTTAATAAGTTGAATATTTATTTTTATATTATCTGTTTTTCTTTATAATATCCTGATACATCGATTTATTTTATTTGTTGTTTTATTATTACTTTTGCTACAACGTTATTAGCCAGCGAGGGCCAACGATCAGCTGACTTGAACAATGAAACAACAATTAGCTAACTTGAACAATGAAAGTAAATGCGCTGCTGTTGTCGAAACTTCAGACAAATTAGTTCAAGAATACTTAGGAAAAGTAAATCAGTTAGTTAGAACTTTTAATAGATAAGTAAAGTTGGAATTCCAACAAATATTTATTTTAAAAAATAGCAAAATATTTCCCATATTACTTTCTTTTTTTGTTCACTTTGTAAATTTCTTAAAGATAATATATCAGGTAGTGCTCATGTTATTATTATATCGTATCGCACAGTGATGTTCGCAGTGTAACATTGTTTTTTGTAAAAGGAGTAGCAGAGGTACCACGTGCAGGTATGTTAATTGCCCTTTTGCAGTTCCTAGTTTCCTTTAAGGTTAATCTATCTTAACTTCAGTGATCTGATAAGAACCGGTGTCTTCAACGTGACTTGACTGTGCTCATTAATGAACACTCGGCAATAGCACCATAAAGCAAAACACGATACAGCATTTATTTCGTTACTTTGTGGTCTTCTAATAAAACCTGATTGGCTAGTTGATAATTTTGCTATGTCAAGGTCTAAAGACTTTCTCTTTGATGGTCAATATTTGTCTCAATAAGGTTTTTATTAGTTTTTCGGAAACAAAATACAAAAAAAAAAGAACAAAGACAAGCGACTTTGAGATCACTTTATTGACAACCAATATTTAAATAGACTTTTTTCCGTTTTGGTCAGGTTACAATAAAGAAAAGAAAAAATCATTTAATGAGGATTTTTCTTCTTTTTTTTCACAGTTTACGAACTTTAAACGTGGCAAAATTTGTGTATAGAATTTTTGAACTATTGTCCTCATCTTTTATTGCTATATTTATTTATTGTTTTAGATTTTTTTCAATATTAAAATACTTTTATCGTTTATGTATTTATTTCGTTTATATTTTCTTTCAAGGCACGAATCACTTTTTTTTCACATTCTAAATATAGAATGTCGAAAAACCATGGCAGTAATTCATAAGGTTTTTTTATAAGGGCTAAAAAATTTATAAGGGTTATAAAACAATCTTTGTTTTAACCATTTGAGAATAAACATTTTTTACTTTTAAGAAAGATTTTTTTCTGTATATCCAAAGCCTCTTCTGGTAAAGGAGGGGGAGAAGGAGAAAATTACTCAAAGTAATAAAACCTTATCAAAAAGGTAGCTTTTAGGCCTTTACGTCCTATCGGCATATTACTTCAGTTTATAAAATTCCTTGGTTAATCGATAGCGTAAGAGTTCAAATAAATGTCTATGGTTCATCAGGAGACAATGTTAACCGAGGCCTTACTCTCTACGGTCTTATTTGTACACCGGTCTCACCCTCTCACTGATGTAAGTTCCAATTATATTTTAGCATTTTGAATCTAATTTTAATAACAACTGCTGAAAATATCATTTATCTATCAGTATTTTAACCTTTGGACTCTGACATAAAAATTGGTAGCTAGCAAAAAAAGGATACGCAATCAGGTAAATTACCAATTACCCAAACACTGTTTTTTTTTGTTTTTTGGTTTTTTTTTTGGGGGGGGCCCATGGCAGGCCAAAATATAAGATTTGTCATCTTTTATGCTAGCTCGCCAGGCTGATATATCGGCTATGCAGCATCCATTGTTATATTTGAGATAATCATAAAAAAATGAATTTTTATTATTCTTACTAAAAATGTATACAAATAAAAAGGAGGGAGAATAGAACCAGTTGTATGTTGATCGTAGTAGAGTTGTACACGATCAAGCTTATTGCCCCTGCTGACCCCGTGGTGAAGTCACCAGTTACCTAGGGACCGCAAGGTTCGTTGGTTTCCCAGAAGTAATATAATAAAAATAAAAATAGAATAATTATATAAAAATTATTATCATAATCGTACTTAAAACATCTATCTATTATGCCATATCTCTTTTTTTCCTTATCTACATGTATATAAATATATAATCTTTACTGTAAACCTTCGGTATATTTGAGGAGTGGCAGACGTTGAATTTCATGGGTTGAAGTGCCACAAGGTGGATTCTGCTGCCAGATGGAGCGCAATCTTGCTAAGCACAGTACTGGAGTTGAAGATCCATCTATTAAATTAGAAATATTTATAGATCAAAACCAATTTACCACACTGAAACAACACAGACATCTTCATGAAGAATTCATGCTTACATTCAATGTTGTATAAAATCTGAAAAGATTTAATTTTTGTATCTGTGTTATTCTCATTGAATTAAAAGATATAGGATATTTTGTCCAAGTCGTGTATTTTAATAAAAAAAATTATCCAACTTTATTTTTAATTTCTTCTGCAATATAACACTAGTGTACAAAAGACGCGTATTTTATATACAGAGTGTCTAAAAAGTTACTGTACACTATATGTGTTTATAAAGGAAAAAAATAATAAACAGAAAATGTTGTTATAACACATTAAGATGATATTATATTTACTTGGTAGAGCACCAAACCGAGTTAGGCACAAGGCCATTTTTACGTGCTCTAAATACATGGACCTTTTTAATTCAGTGTTAGCATTCAAATAGATGAGTTGCTCTCCCGAGTTAATGAGCCCTATTTGCCCGAGGCAGCTACAGTGAATGTAATGTTTTGGCTTGGATTTGAACTCGCATAATACGATTTCAAAACGGAGCTTTTACCAATGCTCCACTGTCGCAGTCAACATTAAGATAATATACTTTTTACCAATAAAAGGTTTTAATTATTTCAAGTATCACAGCTTATCTTTAAGGAAATGCTGGAAATCTCCTTCATTTGGGTTTATACCATTACTTTCTAATGTGCAGCAAATTTTCATGCATCCTATACATTTTTTTAATTTTTAATGTCTGTTATTAACATTGGTATTGTAACTTTTCTGTAAATATTTAAGAATTGTTTTTATATATTTCTTAAGCCAATATTATGTAGGATTCGTATTTTTAGAACTTAATAGTTGAGAAATATTCCAATTCTTTCTGTTTTTCATTTGTTGTTGTACGGAAAGACATCTTACTCATTCGAGCTAAAAAAAAAGGGTTAAATCAACTATTTTACATTTTAT
The DNA here is from genome assembly GCA_034780655.1 of Idiosepius hallami. NCBI lineage: Eukaryota > Metazoa > Mollusca > Cephalopoda > Idiosepiidae > Idiosepius > Idiosepius hallami. The sequence continues at coordinate 7,716 of JAUZSX010007082.1, forward strand.
TTTTAATAAATAAGTGCTGAAAATCTTATGGTAATTGGATGATTCCCTGAATTTTCATAATTTTAAAAATATTGGTGGAGAGCAGTCTTATTTCAGAAGTTTAATCTCTTCTTGCATGTAACAATGTTGAGGATACAAAACTGTCATTCGTTTATTGCAGCGGGGTTTGCCGAGGGCTACCTCGACATTTTTTGTGGAATTTCTGTAAAATGTAGCTGGCAGTCGGGTTTTGAACTAAAGAACGTGATAAATGGCTCATGTCCATTTAAGGAAATAAAAATCCGTAAATCTCATTTTCTGTGTCATCAAACTAATCACCTTTTGTTTTCAGTTAGACAAAAACCGAAGAAATGAAGCTTTTCTCTCTCAGTTTTGGAAAGGCGAAAAAAAGGAAATAAAGATATGTAAACCACACTCTGTCTTTGAGTTGATCACCTTTCTTTTTCAGCTATGAGCCAAACAAAGACCAGAAGAATGAAGAGAAGTTCCTTTCTCAGCTTTCGTAAGGTAAGAAGAAAGAAAGTTCGCAAGTCAGTTGATCCTTCGATTTTTACCTCTAAAAGAATAAAGGGTCCAAATCATTTTTTGAGTAACTATTCTTGTTTGATTTTGTGAAGAGGTTCAGGGTGTAGTGTGTCATACAACCACGGCGATCTGACTTTTATAATATAATAGATAAACAGAAATGTATTAGAAAACAGCTTCGAATATTTAAAAGAAAAAAATGTCTCATAAAAAGTCTTTACCAATAAATACCATAGAAATATTATTAGAATGGTGAGAAATAAAGAAATTTAAATAAATTCTGACATGCTTTTTATATTCATCCAAATAAAACAAAAAAATATTAAGATATTAAAAAAAAAACAACAACAATAAAACAGAAATATTTATAAACCCCAATAATTTAATTTTTCGTTGCTTTCATGGATTTCATAAGTTGATTTAAATTTGATGAATTTTTAAAAATAATCAAAATAAAAAAAGGAAAATTATTTGGTGATTGTTTACTGCATAAAAAATGTAGCAGTCTTTCCTTTAGCTGCAGTAACTGAGAACAGACAAGTTAGATGGATGTATGGATAGCTGGATGGATGGATGGTGATGGGGGTGTCTGAACCAGAATGAATTATCTATATTTATTTTATAGATATATTGTTTATCATAGTTAATCATTCGCTTCCAAAACTGGTCTTGATTACCTCTCCTCGATTGATAAGATCTCAATATTTTGAGTTTTATAATAATATTAATAATAATTAATAGTTGTAACATTGTTCTTGGAATAATCATTTTATTAACTTGTTGATGTAATTGATGGAGCCATTATGGGTTTGATTTGACCGTCCACTTTGTCTTTGACCAATTTCGTTCCTTTTACTCTTTTCCATTTCATACGGCGATTCTGAAACCATACTTTGACCTAAAAATACAAACAAGAAAAAAAATTGCAATTATAGCGCAAATAAAAATTATTATCGAAAATAATGACAATTATTCTTATTCTCTATATTAATACGCTAAATAGGTGTAAGGGTAACTGCTTAATCGAACATATATCCTCTGCAATAATGCATTAGTGCATGGGTGTGTGTGTGGGGGTGTCACAAAGTAATAATTAGTTTTACTTTTAACGTTTCCTCTCATTCTAAATAAACAGAATCTTTCAAATGCCAAATAGAGGAGTATTTAAAGATTGTCATTATAGATTTGGTGTAGCTTATAATTTGTTTAGTTATTCATTCTGTTTTACGGCATATCAATTTGTAACCTATATAGTTGAAGGGCAACACCGATAACAAAATGTACAAGAATGTGAAGAGCACGTAAAACTGGTCTTAGTCGAGCACTAAACCAAGTTTAGGCCTAAGTACATATTATCAAGTTTGTTTGACTTTTTATTTCTGTAATCTATAGTTATTTTTTTATGATTTTTTTACTGGATCCTCGGTCTTTAGCCCTGTGCTTAACTAAATTCTGTGGCCAATCAGTCTATAGCAGTGGTTCCCACACTTTTTGTTATGCACCGTTGCACGCTATTAAACTTTTGTAATTTTTGTGGCAACACTATCACAAATTGAATCTTATTTGGTCAGAATTTTGGTAGAAGGATATGCAAAGTTTCAGAATTCAATTTGTGGGTTAGAATTGAATTAATGAATTTATGAAATTAGATTTCACACGGGAAAATTTACAGAAAAAAAACATCTGATGATTTTGTAGACATTTTCTTAAGATTACCTCCACTACTTTTAGAGGGCATTAAAAGATATATTTGAATGAATTTTCCTTATTTGTCGTTTTGTTAGAGCAGGGGATTCTTAACCAAGGTCCATTAAATATTTATTGAGGCACGGGTTTGACGACCCAAATAATATTTTTTGGTCAGTGAATAAAACTCATACTAAATTTTATTATAAATTTAATTTCTACTGTAATTCTTGGTTCCACTATAATTTTTGGTGGATGTAAAAAAAGTTGATTGTTATTAATACATACTATCGTTATTATTGCTGTAAAATACTTTACTTGCATTAAGTTAGTCCTCATATAAAAATAAGGCTTGATTATATTTTATTGATTTGTTCATCAAAACCTAAAAAAATTATATGAGTGAAAAATATAATAATGCTATATTATGATATATTTATGATGGAGTCCAACAAGAAAAATAAAGAAAATGGATCCATAGGTTAAAATGTTGAGGATCGCTCTGTAAGACTCAAATCCTCTATGTTTCAACTTTGCTTACCTGTCGTTCTGTTAGACTCAAAGCGACTGCAATTTCGTAACGACGTAATCTCGTCAAATAATTTTGTCGTGAAAATTCAGTTTCTAGTTCTTTTATTTGATTTTTTGTAAATGCCGTTCGTTCTTTCCGCGGTTTTACGTTGAAGTTTAGTTTAAAGGAATCTGAATTCGACTCGTCTGAAAAAAAAAATGAAAGAGGGAAAATGATAATCAGTGTGAAGTTTTACTCATTTCACAAAAACATAAAAGAAATGTAAAAATATTCTTTCAAACCTTTTTTCCTGCAAATTTACTTTAAAATGAAAATATTCACCACCACCAGTAGATTTCAGGCTAAAAACCTATTGACCCTTTCGACACTGATGGGCCGATATATAGGCCCTGGCAACATAAGGCAAAAAAGGCACTCCAAAATTTTAGCTGTAATACGTTACTCTACTATAACAATTCTGAGTGACTACTTGGTAATTTCGGGTTGAAGGGATTAAACAACTAGTCTAAAGCTGAATACTTTTCTGTCAAATTTCAAGTCGATAAACGATAAATTAGCAGGAGAGAAGAGAGAAAGAGGGGAAAACAGAGAGACAGAAGAAGAAGAAAAGAGAGTGCAAAAAGAAGGGGAGAGGGTGAAGGGATAAAAAAGTGATGTTTAATTGGTCAAATATAAGCCTCTACATGCTTACGTAAACTTTGTGTATGTAAACGAGACAGCATGCTTTGTATATGCATGTTCGCAAATTAGTAGAACAGAAATCATTTTTCTATTATATCAATTAAAATCACATCAACTCCGAAGATAAGGTAAGAACGGTTTGTCTAGAGTTATGAATATTATTATTTTGTTAAACCTACACACAAAATGAATGTGTGATAAAAACCTTATCAACCGTATTTGTTTATATATTTTTAATACATATTAAAGTCATTAATTGAATACTAATCATAATCACCACATCAAAGGGTGTCAAGTTATTTGGGCAAACGAAATAAAATGGCGTACTTCACATTGATTTTAACACCAACATCTGTTTTCATAACTAACATCTAGATTTCATTCAACAAAGCGAATGAACACATAAATTTAAAATATTTAAAAAATCTTGATTAATTTTATTGATCCTTCTTTGTCATCATTCTATATACATTAAAGGTACTTGAAGACTTGAAGTTTTTATCAAACCGCGTTTCGGAATAAGTATTACTCTTATTCTGAGTTATCGAGCCTCATATGACCGAGGCAGCTGAATGCAATGGTGCGCAATAGATTTTGATTTCGTATAATATGATACTAAGTCCAAGCTTTTACTACTACTCAACTTTCGCTGCCAACATTGAGTTTTTTTTACAGCGAAAACGTCTTGTGTTGCACCATCCAGACTTTTTGGAACTTCTGATAACAAACAGTTGGTTCAAGGTAAACCACAAACTGTCTCTCTCTCTCTCTCTCTCATATATATATATATATATATATATACGGTTTGCTCAACCCCTTAAAGGTCTTAATTATTTAAAAATAAAACAATGATTTCTTGGCCTTAAAGTTTATCAGCTAACCCATCTGATCTTGATGTTTTCCATAAAATAAAAGGAACATACGATAATTCACTTCAAGAAAGAAGATAAATGGAGTAACTAACTCAAAATTAAAAATAAGAAAGCCACCAAAAATAGAGTAAGGAATATAGAATAGTTTTGCCAACTTTATATCAAAAACCTAAAAAACAATAAATATCAAAGTATTCCTACAAATACTGCGAAAACATTTCTCAAAATAACACTCATTATCAAAACCATTCAATAGAAAGAACACCAAAGTTAAATACAGTTGCACAAAAGACATGATAAAAACAATAAAAATCCACAAAAAAGAAAATAACATTACATGGTCATAACAGCGTGTCTACTTCAAGGTAAGTGCTAATAAAGGAACACAGTTTACAAAGAAATTGGTAAAACAACGCCATAAAAATACATTGGAGCATCATAAGGAGCAGAAAAACAGTTAATATACAATCACAATCTCTCGTTTTCAAACAAGAAATCCTCCACTGCCCCCATACTATCAACATGCATTTGGAAATTAATATGAAAAAACATGACACCGAACGACACATCGAACATAGACGAGCAGGCAGGAGGTTAAAATTAGAAAGACTTACTAAGTTTTCAAAATATTCTTTGTAGAATTTTTGTGAGAGGAAATCGTTTTATCCTTCTGGTCTTCTGAAAACGAACGATGGATAGAACTCAAAGACCAGTTTACAGGTGTTTATTAACGACATTCGTTGTTCGTCAATTTTACCTCGTTCTCCTAAAAACGACGATATTATTACTAAAACTGCTCTACGTCATAACATTTAAAAAACATGTTTATGCTCTCTTTATGGAAAAAGTGGCCACATAAATGTAACCATCAAAGAACATAATCCTCAACAAATAAATGAAAATATATTGTTGAAGAAATTTTAATAATTTTGGTTGGGGTAATTTCTGATGATATTTTACATCTTTCCTTTGATTATTTTTTTAATTGTCGACTTGCCCTAATGAGCATATATGTATGTAAACAACGGATTAGAATAACTATCAACATGAATAAAATAAAAAAAATAAAAAGGAAATAGATAACACAAATAACAAACCAAAAATCGTTGGATACAAGAACAAAAAAAAACAGAAAAAAAACAATTAAAACTCAAACTAAACTAAAACACTTAGAAAATTAATGATTTAAAACGCATACACACAAAAAAGAGCTTTGGAAATAATGACAAATTTAAAGACATAAGTCAAATCATTCCTGACTGAACCCAGTTCCCACTCGTATCCGAGTATTGAGTTTATGTGGACTTTTCCCTTATCTTCGTTAATAGGAGGAGAGAAGAAAGGAAACAGAATGCCACTCAGTATGGATATTGTTTAGGATGGTCATGGCTGCACCACGGTCTCGCACACTCATCCGGCATCGCTTTCATCGCGATTAAAGAGAGGCGAAACAGGCGGTGTCCATCGAGCATTTGTGAAGTGCGAACCGGAAAATGTACAAAGAGTTGGGTCACCATAAATTGTGTATATTCATGCAAGAGTGGACAAGCAAGTGTATCACATTGTGTCTAAATATGTGCGTTTCATTTTTCAAGTGTGTGTGAGTGTGTGAGTGTGCTGCATTACTTCAGTTTGTTTTCCGTTTTATGGCATATCAACATTTTAGATCATTTAATACCGATAGCAATTATATTTGATAGACGTCTGTTTTTTTGTCAGATGTAGTTTTTTGAATAACAGAATTTGCGTTTTATAAATCATAGCTGTAGAGAATGTGAGTATTAATACCTTTACCAAGGGTTTTAGTTCAAATGAGACCTTAAATAGAATGGCAGTGATTCCAACTCTTATATTACGATTCAGATGTCCGATGCCTATCTACTGTCTTAAGTGGATTACTCAAGCCTCATTGCATGTGTGTATGTGTAGGGTAGGTTTTTTTAATTAGTTTGTACCTGCTCGATTTAGATCTACATTGTGCAAATTTTCCTTCCCCACGTCTGAATAAGTTCTAAAACTTGGCCCCTTTTATAAAACAGTAACACCAATACAATCGTTATTTTTAGACCAAGGTTTCTCTTGGTCTAAAAATAACTAATGAAATGGTGTTTTTTTTAAATAATACGGTTTTATTGGTGCCTCTCGTAGAGACGCAATTCCCACTTGGAGATAAAACAAAGAGCTACCATCACCACCACCAACAACAACACATCTGCACCGCCTATACCACCGATTAAATTTAGAAAAAAGAATGATTAGGGAGGGAGTGATTGGATTCTTTTGAACTAAGAAATAGTTTTAAATTAATTTCTTTTGTTTACAGATTATATTGGTTTCAGTGGGTTGAATCCTTTTTTAAATAGCTATTTTTGTTTCATTTTTTGAATAGCTACAGGATGAAGAGTTTCAAACAGCCACGACGATCTGATTTTTTAACGCTATGGTACTGGCGTAAATTTTGAAATCTAAAAATCATTTTAGTCAACTGTGCATTGGAGTTTCAGCATTTGCAAGTCATTTTACCCCCACCCCACCCCACCCCAGTACAAAACCAAGAATAAAATATTCAAAACTCATAATTTTATTTTTTTAAGTGGGTTGATTATAGATTATTTAAAAAAAAAAATGAAAATGAAAATGGTTTTAAATCGAATAAAAAATTGTGCATAGTTTTTTTTATGACATTTAAGTATTATCTTTTGAATAAATTTATAAGTGAAGACTGTTTTACTTTTGAAAATACTTTAGTTTTAGCCAGCCATACATATGTTTTTTGTAATACTAAATATTATAGCATACAGAATTCATGCTAAATTCATTTTTATTGTTTTTATACTAGATTCATTTCTGAAACTGTTTTTTATACTAAATTATCTTCTAATGCTTACTCTAATGTAGTTAACTAAGCCTATTATATAGAAAGACTGTACCACTTATATGCAAATTTTTGTGGTCTAAATCATTTTTATAAAGCTATTCTAGTTTGTTTTATCAATAAGTAGTTATAAAATGCAGCTATAAAAATAAAAAAATAGTTTTTTTTGTTTTTTTAAATAAAGATTGTTTTTCTTTTCGCCCGAGCAAAATTGTCAACTGGTCGATAAAAGGCCGTTCTATTGGAGAACTACATTAAGCTCAAAATGTCGGCGTGTGTACTTTTGCCTTAGGTCGTCAAGGCCGAGATATCAGCCCTTTAGGATGTAGAAGGTAATTTCAAAGTCTGTACGCATTCTAATAATTCTGACTATGAGCGAAACGCCTTTCGCCATTTTTAATTTTCTGCTCACTTATTTTGTTGTAAAACGTGGTCGACAAAACCCAGCAGTCAACGCGATGGAGGAAGAAGAGAAGATAGAGGAGATATTAGTCTTTTGAAAGCAGTGTAAGAAGAAGAAGGAGTTGGAGGAGATGACATGATAAAAAATATCTGGTTGGATAATTCGGATTTGGGAAAGATTTGCTTGCCGAATAACGAATGGAAACGAAGTTGTTTTTTTCTCTCCTGTGGGTGGAGTCCAAGGGAAACTAATTTTTTAGTAGCCACAGGTTTTTTTTTCTCACAGTCAATGGCGAAATAATAAAAGAAAATATTCTTAGAATTTCTAAATAAAAATTGGTTAAAAATCTATAAGTGGAAAAAATTTCTTTTTTATTCTATTGCTTTTAATCCTTAAAGGGCCGATATATCGGCCCAGTTGACTTAAGTCAAAAGAAGTCACACTGATATTTTAGCCCCAAAACGGCTTTCTAAGTAGACAGATTGACAATGTTGATTAATCAGGTTCCTAAGGTTAATCGATGATATTAAACGCTTGCAATGACGATTTATTAAATAAATAGTCAGTAATACTGAAATTGCATTTTCTTTATTTACCGTAAAATCTTTAATTTTTCAATCAGCGATAAAAAACGTGTTCCCTGGATCTTTTTTAATCAGCATTATCAATCTAACCCTCAAATAGAATTTTGTCTGTGGGTCTCTCTCCGTATGTGTGTTTGTTCGCTATGGACTCCAAAACGTCGGAATCAATTTTCTTTAAAATTTACACTGATACACTTCATCTATCTGGAAGCGTTTTTAGTTCCGATGCACTTCGAGGGTGTGAAAGCTTTTTGGTTGAATACACCCGATTATTATCATAATTGATTATCGAAAAAAATCAGATTTACAGTAGACTCTTGACTACGTTAAAAACTAAATACGTAAGTTAAGTGTAGACACGGAGTCAAAAGCCGTCGGCAACTGCCAGTTTTTCACTTACGCTTGACGACCACATAAGCGAGAAACTGGCAGTTGCCGAAGGCTGTTGACTGTATCTACACTTAACTTATATACACGCTCTATATCACTTAGATTAATATAATGTGTGCGTGTGTGGATACATATATATGCATATATGTTGTGCTCGCCAAGTAAATATTATATATATGCATATACTTTTCTAATAAATAGTATTTCAGTCAATAAAAAAACATGCTTCACATATCGTTTGTATTCAGAAACCAAACGTGTAATATCTCGTCAAAATAATGTTTTTAAAAACCAACTTCTCTGGATGTTTCCTCAGCAGCATTATTAATAAACAGATAAAAAACTCGGCTTGAAGGGAAACAGTCTTATAAAAGACCTGCAGTTTAAAGATTTAACGAATATGGTTACATTGTGCTTGCTTCGAACCTTACCCTTTTAGTAAACGCTTTAATTTGACTTGGTTTAGTTTTTAATCGCATATCAAACATTCATTTAATACCAAGAATAACAATAATTGTTTTCTTCCTATAAAATGTTGTTGGAACAACAAAACTATTTAAATACTTGATCCGCACTTAGATAAAATTTAAAAGACGATGATACAGCTGATATTTTGATTCTTGAAGGACTTTTGTTTTTGTTAACTATTTTCATCTCAATACAAAAATTTCGAAAGTAGCAATTTCTTGTTTTAAAAACAAAAGAAAAAGAAAGCATTTAAAATCACCATAAGTCGTCAGTATTTTGCATAAAACAAAATCTAGATAAATTCAATTTTTTGGCATTTTATTTTAAAAGAAATCTTACGTTCGAATTTTAAAAAACTCCCGGCAAGTTAAAACACTATTCCTAAACATTATCTTTTCAAACTACCGTCTATATATGTATATATATATTGATAATACACGTATAATCATTTAATAAATGTAAAATGTCATTTATCTTGCCGAGTGAAATAAAAAAAAAAATTCTAAATGTCATTTTTCATTTATTTTTATTTATTTACATTAAATTAATAAAATTATTTATTTATTCTTTATCCCTTTTCTTCTGATATAAACACATATACACACATATATATATATATATATATATATATATATATCATACACACATAGAAGTTTAAAGAACGGTTATAGGAATATCTTACATTGGAAAAATATAATTGATCTTCGCAATCAATGTGGTGAAGCTTGATAATTTCTAAATCGAATTTTCGGTCTATTGTCCTCATCTTATAAATAACACCTTGAGAGTTTTTAGGCCGGAAAGTTCAGATGCTAAGAATAATAATCATACAGACATTAGTCCGAGTTTCGATACACAGCAGAATAATAATAAAGATTTATGAAGGCTTATTATGTCATCGTAGAATAGAATTGGTTAAGAAAAATACATGTCTCTATCTTTGTTTTGATTCTTTTGCGTTTATTCGATGCAGTTTAAATGCAAATAGAGAAACCATGCTTATTATTACAACTAAACAGCCTAAATGTAAAAATGCTTCCTATAATAACACCTACAAAATTTAAACGGTCAACCCCTTTTTTTTTTTAATCACAAATCATGATACTTCCAGTAGCCATTTAATTTCATTCCTTGCACCTGTTGTAAATATATTAAATATTCCTTAAATTCAAATGTTTGTTTTTAAACCTCAATGTAAATTAATTTTTTTTTTATTATAAGAATTTTGCAAATTTGATCTAATCTATTCATATACATTTTTTTTCATTTAAGAAAATGAAAAAAAATAGAAGCTTGTTTTTATCCGTTGATAAATTATCATCCATATAAGCACTTTAACTACGGATATTTAGCTAGTTTTTAAAAAAGAAATAATTTTTTTAAACCTTTGAACGCTGACTTATCAAATTTACCAAATAGTCACTCAAAGTCGTTCTGTTAAATGAACATATTAAAGCCAAAGTCTTCGTGTGTCTTTTGCCTTATATTGTCAGGACCGATACCGGCCTTTTAGGTTTCAAAGGATAAAATACAATTTGAAAAAATCCGGATATTACATCATAAAATTTTCGATGATAATCGTAATATAATATAATATATATATATATATGTTTTTTGTTTTTTCTAATAATTTTCTATCACATAAGTCAAATCGTTGTGTTTGATTGGTTTGACGTCCAGTTTCAAATTTTTGGTTTACGAATGAGTGGCTGGATCGAACAGAAAGCAAGAAACTGAACTGTAATAACTCGTATTTTTAAATGGTCATCCATATAACTACTGACCAGGTTTGACGTTGCTTAACTTCGGTGATCTGACGGGAACCGAACCGGTGTCTCCAATGCGATTTAGATTGTTTTGTTAAAAATTATTTTTTTTAAAAATAGAAGATATGAAAATGTTTTTTTAATTAAAAATAAATAAATAACGGAGAAGTGTTTTGAAAGTTAAGAAAAAATGATTAATTTTCAAACACGAAGCTATATTGAAAGAAGAAATTCCCCATTAATATGTGTTATTCAAATAAAAAATATATAAAAAAATTAAATACAACGTTTTATTAAACCAAAAAAAAAACAGAAAAAAAACATACACACAGACTGTTGATACAGAGAGCCCTTTAGAAAAAGGCGATAATATTTATATAAAAAATGCTTCAGACCACTAAAATTTGCATATGTATGGTATAGTATTTCTATTTAATTGTCTTTGTTAACTATCAATTAGAATAGCATTAGAAATAAATTTAGTCAAAAATAAAAACTTCGGAAATAAATTAAGTATAAAAATCATTAAAAATACATTTAGTATGAAAAAGGATTAAAAATGAATTTAGAACAGTATAAAATTTAGTATAAAAAAAAGCATTGCACGTCTTCCTAGATAATAGGTTTTATTATCTTAGCGGACCCGGGCGAAGCTAGAATATATAAATATATCGGCGATATCGCAGTTAAAATGAAATAAAAATAAACTAAAAATTAACCAATATAAAGAATTAATACAGCACACTTATCATAGAATGAATTGAGTCCCAACATCAAATTTCTTTTAATAATAAAACTTTTATTGTATAAAAAATGATTTTTATTACTACATATTTTTATCATTAATTCATTAAAAACACAAATATTAAACTGATAAAAACACCGAAAAATTCAGTTAATATAACAATCTAAATAGCACACACACATATACATACATACATATATATATATATATACACATTTACATATATATATGTATACACAAACAATCTTATATATATACATACACATAAATATATACATACATACATATATATATATATACACATTTACATATATATATGTATACACAAACAATCTTATATATATACATACACATACATATATACATACATACATACACACATATATACATATACATACAGATATTTTTTTTCTCAAAAAAACACAAAAATTGAAAAGGGTGCAGATAATTTGGGAGTTATATGCTTTGTATATATATATATATATATGAGAGTGGGAGGAAGAAAAACAAGAGTGAGAGAGAGTACAAAACTATAACAGAATAAATCCTAAAATAAATCACACAAAACAACATTAAAATAACATCAAACTAAAAAATATTTTCTGTAAAATAATTATCTATATTTAATCCTATCGAAATCTTCTTAATCAGATTTAATTAACTGGAACTAAAAATTAATTTTAAACACAATAGACTGATTGATTAATTAATAATCCAATCGAATTAATGATTAAGTCTAATAAAGCGTTCTGTTCTCAGCTGCAAAAGGTTTTTTTCTATTCGATAATCATTGATTTAATTTTTTTGTGTATCAAATCGGTTGAAATGAAAATTACCAACTAATTACTAAGATTTAGCATTGAAACATAACCAGCTAATCGTGTAACAGTAGTACTTTCAGAATCTAAAAATTAATATAAAATTTGTTAACATTTTCAACAATTATAGGCCGGGAAAATAGATGCTATGTCCTGCACCAAATGATATTTTTAATTTCAGTGGGTTCAGAATGTAGCTAAGAGTCCCTATACATATCAATAAAAGTCCAAGTGAGTCATAGTTTTGTTAACATGCAGAACTGTGTTTAGGGGACATTTAGCTCTACTCTGAACCCACAAAAGTTAAATTTTCTTTGGGTTCAAAGGGAAAGGCATTTTTCCTGACAATTATACTGACAATCTTCCATCATCAATTACTGCGTGGAATATGCTTTTTGAGCTTATATTTATATTTTTTAATATAACGACATTGTGTAAGCCATTACTTTAAAAAAATCCAATTCTATACGTACTTATTAAACTTTATTAGTTTATTTTAGAATTAAGAAAATAAGGAACCCCTACCCAACCTAATAAAAATAGTTTTATCCACTTTATTTGCAGTTTTATTCTAAGGGAAACAAAAGTTTCTTAATCTGATAAAGATTTATTATATCTATCAACATATAAAAGTAAAATCGTCGCTTTGTTCAGGTTCTACATCCGGTTTCGACTTTTTGGTTTACGAGCACTGCGCGTAGCCAGATTGTGCAAAGGAAACAAAAAAATTAATCTGTAAATTTTTGTATTCTTAAATGGTCACCCATCAAGCTACAGATCGTTGCTTAACTTCAGTGATCTGACGGGATCCGGTGTCTCGAATTTGACAATATAAATTGTTTTACCAACTTGGGAGTGGGGATTGTTGCTTTAAAATCGTTTTTAAAAAGACAGAGAAGTTTAGGGAGGTGCAGTTTTAAATTAAAAATAAATAACGGAGGAGCGTTTTTAAATAAAAAGAAAAAATACTTCATTTTCAAACACAAAGCGTTTTTGAAAAAACTCTTTTACCTTTAAAAAATATTGTTCAAATAATAAATATAATCATAAAAACAACGAATGTAACTTCTCTATTTGACGAAAAAGTAATAGAAAAAGAAATAAAAAAAAAAAACATCCAAACCGACTATTTATACGTAGAGCTCTTGAGAAAAAAAAACCCAAAAAACTATAATATTTATATAAAAATAATTCAGACCACTAAAATTTTCATGTGTATGGTACAGTCTATTTTATTAGCTTCGTTAGCTACCACAGAAATAAACTATTAGAAATTGATTTAGTATAAAGAATCTTCAGAAATAAATTTAGTATAAAAATCATCAAAAATAACTTTAGCATGAAAAAGGATTAGAAATAAATTTAGTATAAAATTTAGTATTAAAAAGCATTTAATGTTATCTTAGGCTTTCCTAATTATTTTAGAGGCAAGTCCCCGGTGCCAGGCAATATTTCTAGTTTGTTATAAAAATCGTGGTTGACTGCTATTACACAACCTACTTGTATTTTTTCTTTGAATTTTTTTTTCTTTTTGTTTTTCAATTTTTCTGCAGAATATTATAAATTGGACACTAATCGACCATATCATCCAAAAAATAAGAATTAGAAAAAAATTATCATTTTAGAATTTAGGTAGTGTTCACATATACATACAATTAATTCTAGTAAATCAATCCCCAGTATTGAAAACACACGGTGACAACACGAGGATTAATCTTTAAAAAAAAGAAAAACAAAAATATTTCTTAACATTTTGTCGTAAATATTTAATTACTAAGAACATTATTTCTCTTAAAAAATGTCCCTCAAATTTTCATTCGTTTTCTATAAGATTTGAATAAAAAAAAAATAGTTTTCGCTAAATTCTGACAGATTAGTATACAATAGATAATATTGAAGAAAAGAATATATATATATATATATATTCTGTATAACTGCTGTAACCACTCTATCTATAAAACAATTGATTTACAAATATTGAGCACTCTACTTTGCAATACAGCAAATATGTTTGCCCTCCAAACACTATAAAAGTGTGTATGGAACCAAACAACATTATATATATATATATATGTATATATATAGTTCCAG
>JAUZSX010007297.1:0-22138 GCA_034780655.1 Idiosepius hallami
TTTCTTAGCGTTCGTTTCTCTGTTTAGTCCATTTGTCTTAGCAGCTCTGTCTGATATGTTCAAACAGTTTATCACCAGTTCGTGAATTTAGCACTAGAAATGACTGCGAACCTTGGGTGTATGTCGTACCCGTTGTTGCTGCTCTCATTGTTGCCGCTCTTGTGAGGCGTGTGACACATCTACTTAATTTTATATTATTCATTTTTTTTTTTGTAAACTGCAACCAGACATTTTCCTGATGTCACGGTTTTGAATTTTTTATATTCATTAGAGTTATATTGAAGTTGATTGATAAATATCCAAGATGGAGATTTGAGTCAAAATAGCTTGAGCCTTCCTTCTTAGGAATGACTTTACGAAAAAAAAGTTTTCCATATACTTTTTAGCCAAAATATTTCTGTTGTATAGAATTTCTATGAAACAGCCGACTACTATGTTATGATAAAAAGCTGTGGATAGCGAACTCTAGTATAAAAATATGATTTCGTCTTTCTTACATTTAACTAGCCATTAGAGGTAAGTGTTGCCCTTTCTTTCTGGTTGTACGCTCTCTTTCTGGATGAATTCTTGCTTATTAAATTTTAGTTTATTCCAAGTTTTGTTTAATTTCAATTTAAGAAAATATGATGATAATGAATACACTTATAATGAAGCTAGACAGGCTTCAATTGACAGCAAATTCTCTTACAGCTTCCAAAAATAGAAATACTGAGCGTCAAGTTTCAACAATTAAAAACATTGCCGAATTGTGTATCTTTTATAACATACGAACTTCTCATGATTGGGCTTCAAAACATTGACAAAATTCACGTGACAACTCCAACCAAGATCTTTGCCAGACACTGGCTTCAGTGCAATGTACACGTAATCAGAAACCAGAGGAGGAGGAGAAGGCACATCCCTAATTTTACACGAGCAAAAGCCAAAATCCTCATTCACTATAAATTCCATTTTTTTTTTATTCAGGTTATTCTAAAAAGACGCCATAAAAGCATAATTTGGAAACTGAATATCCTATTCAGACAACCCATTAAAAGAAATTGCTATGCCGAAACTACTATGAACTCTCATACTTGTGGATCTTGTATTGTGTGTTTTGTAATCTTGGAAAGTGAACCCGTGAAATAGTTCTGGGGAATTTATGCCGTAATGTCATATTTAGCCTAGATGTTTAGTAACAAATTAAAACTCTTGAATACAGGGGACACGAGGCTGACCAATTCAAAAATCCTGATGTATTTTATCAGCTTCATGGGTGGAAATTCCAACCTTTTTTTCTGAATTATTTTCTGAATTGCAAACCACTTCCAAGCAAATCGCGACACTTTAATGAAATTCTTATCGAAATGTTAAAAGACTTTTTTGTTTTTCTTGTAGGAATGGCAGGTAAAGATCTTTTTAGCGAAGCCTGGGCCGATTACATCGTGGAAACTTTCGATGATTTGCATGTGGAATTTGGTAAAACCTTAAACGAAAAAGATGAACAAAAGAAGGTTGGACATTTTTTTATCAATTATTTTCTTTCTCTTTCCATTTTTTAAAAATATATTCTTATTTACACCAAATATTTGTTTTATCTAAGTCCGTACTGAATTTACAATCGTGTTTTATTTTTATTTTCATAATCCGATTATTAACTTTGATGCGAACTTTTTTGGTTGTTTGCGTTGTTTTTCTTACTACGTTTCGGTCGACATTACTTCGGGTCGCTTTCAGGTGATTAACCACAATCTCGGAAATGCAGAGTGTTAGAGTCCCTGCGATTCCAAGTGAGCAATGTCAGAAAATAGCAGTTTCAATTCCTACAAGTCGGTAAGAGGTTTACTTGGTAAAAGACCGTGCTACGATAGACAAGAATTATGGAAGGCAGTGACTATTGGGAGTGGAGATACGATTATAAAACTCAACATTTCTATCCGAGCTCCCAGTAAAGCAAAGAAGTGGGCCGAAACGTAATGAGAAAAATTCCATAAAACTATCAAAATGAGGACAAAAGTCCGCAATAAACTTTAATATAAAGCCTCATCTCAGAATGAACATTCAGTTTTCTTATATAAAATTTACTTGATCGAGCACAAACCCAAGTTAGGCACAACGCCATTTTTACGTGATCAATATACCTGGGTTTTTTGCATTCAGTGTTGCCCTTCACCTAGATGAGCTGCTGCCCCTGTAATGGTCTTGACTGGAATTTAAAATCGCGTAGTACGATTCCAAAATCCAAGCTAATACCAATGCTCCAATGCTTTATCCTCGCAGTCCAATCTTCTAATATGTTGCAATATTTTTATATAACTTTGCCATGGTCATTCGAATTTAAAAGAATCTAATGAAATACAAATCATTTTACTGGATAGAGAAACAGTAAAATGAAATTTAAAAAAAAGCTATTTAGTTTAGACGTTGATAGGTCCCTCTACCGAAGTGTTATGAAAAACAAACATACTGCCATCCTAGTCAACTGAAATTAACCTTTAAAATGACAGCTATTTCTTTCTCTTTTTGTCCTTAGGCAAAGTTAACCCGTACATTTCGAGAAACGATTCTGCCGAGATTTCTTAACAATATGGAGAAGACCTTAAAAACGAATTGTGGGGGAGAGGGCTACTTTGTTGGTGACTCAGTAAGTTTTTCTTTCTTTCTTTTTTGGGGGCTTGCTTTTGTTTTGTTTTGTTTGTTTGACGAGTTGACTTTAAAAACGTTTTTACAAATTTGAATAAATAGTTACCCTTTAAAATTCACACAATTTTAAAAAGTTAAGTTCGTTTTGTTTTTTTTAAATCTTGGTATAAAGAGTTGACATTAAAATGTTGAATTATTTGTTTAAAAATGATATTAGCTATAAGGACCAGGGTAATATTAAGAAAGGTCCAATTCTCCCAGACTATTAAATATTGGAAATAGTGTTAATCATAGAATGTGTTTACGAAAATGATTATGCTCACTGTTAAATTGCACAGAAGATTGAAATATCATTTAAAACGACAAAAAACATATCGTTTGGATGATAACAATAAGCTTTATGTAAATTGACAATACAACAACCAACCAATTGACAATACACCGACTCTCTGATATCACCGCAAATGTTCTTTCATTCGTGTGCATTTACAAAAGTTCAAACTGTTTTTTCAAACAAAACGAAAAGTAAACAACAATGGATTTGACATAACCAAATATTTCGTTTCGAATTGTAAAGACTTTATCTTCGGATTCCATTTCATAAAATAAAGCCATTAGCAACATACAACGCTGACTTGTCTTCTACATTATTTAGGTGTGTTAGGTTGAGGTAAGCCCTTACATCATTAGATAAGTATGGAGGAGAGTCATCTTGCTAAAAGTAAATCTTCTGCTTTCCAAATCTCTTTTCAATTCTTCAACCAGAATTCTCCATCTATAACTTTATGTAAACAGAAACATCCTGTACGTCAATGTATGTATGATAAATGTCTTCATTTTATTTTTCAGTTAACCTGGGCTGATTTGCAAGCCTATCATATTTTAGACATTACTACATACGATACTCCAGAGATTCTGAAGGATTACCCGAAGTTGGAAGGCCTCAAGAGACGTATCGAGAATCTGCCAAGAATTGCTGAATATTTACAAACCAGACCCTCCAGCAAAATCTGAAATAAAATTTAAAGACTCAAATAAACAAATTATTTTTCTAAATAATTAGTTATAAAAAACAAAAGACATTTATTGGAAAATCTAAACTAAAAATTCAAAAAGAAAATATGTGGAAAAAAAGAAAATCTATAAATAAATTTTTAGATTTATTTTTCTCAAGAATTCTGAAAAACCACTTTAAATAAATATCAAAAACATTTTAAGTGTTTGACGGTTATTAGGGCATTTATGAATTCCGATTTTAAAAGATAAATACGAAATGCATTTCTTTGAATTATCTTTTTTTGTTGAAGTTAATTTCTTTTCTTTACATTCTTTTTTCTAGTTATACACAATTGCGGTTTTTTTGCAAAGACAAAATCGAATAAAAAGATGTTGAAGAGAAAATATTCTCTAAAAAATTGTCTGTGTGTGTATGTGTGTGAGGGAGAGAGAGAAAAGACAGAGAGAGAGAGAGAGAGAGAGAGTTTACTTCATTAAATTGAAAATGTCTTTGTTAAACCATTATATTTATACCAATTAGATTGTATATATAACACTATAAAAGAAATTGTGAAAATATATCCAATGGAATTCACAAAAAATCTGTCTGCTGCTATTCCCATTTCAAAATCATAATAACCAATAATTGAATTGCAATTATTTTCTGTAATAAATTGGTGCAAATAACAAAAGTTTTTTTTTATATATATTTTTATTATTAGTAAACGTTATAAAAGTTTCTTTTGTGTTTTTTTTGTTCATTTTTACTTTGTGCTTTTTCATTTCTTTTAAGAAATTCCGGCAATGATTGATATTGATACGAATTCTATTAAAGTTAAATTAATTTTCATGAATCAAATTGATTGTTACATTAGCATGTTTATTCTTTCCTTCAAGTACCACTAAGCATCTGTCTAGATCTCTAGTTGAATCTTTTTAAGCCCTCCGCTGTCCTGAATGATTCCACACAACTGTTGACAACACTGTAAGATTAATGTCCCTCCCACACCCTTGTTTATTTTTGATCAGGGAAACTCCACCCCAAGGCGATTGTGCTGCTGCTGCAGCTGTGTGTCAACCTTTCGCAAAATGTCCTAAAGTTTAGGTTAAAAAATAATGTTTTAAAAAAACAAAATACTGCAACTTCAGTCGACAGTTGAAATCTTTTCGCAGGAAAAAAAATCAATGTTCAATTCAGAAGGAAACATTCGTTAAATAAAATCAATTCTTTTTTTTTATTTTTTTAAAATTTTTACTGAAATTATATTTAATTCTATTTCCACGCATGTTAATCAAACGAATTCAATAATAAAGTTCAAGCAAAAATGTGTTATTTGGAATTAATTAAAATTGGAAGATAGCATAAGAATCCAAGAACCACTACAGACAAGCACGGAGAGAGCCGCAGCTGGTTTGAAAATGGAATTTTGATTCCGAAATATTTCCAAACATTATAAACAACGCATCATGGCGCCTTTAAAAGCTTCTTCCTTTACATGAGATTTTTCTGTTTTCTTAAATTTACGTCAACAGCACAGAATGAAAATTATAATGAATATCTTTCATTCTCTTTCTCTCTTTTTTGACGATTCTTTCCAACTTATAGTAAATATTATGATATTTACTTGGTGAGCACCCCCCAAGTTTGACACAAGGCCATTTTTACGTGCTCTTACTCGGGCTTTATATATTCGGTGTTATCCTTCACCTATATGAACTGCTCTCCCGAGCTAACGAGCCCTATCTGCCCGAGGCTGCTAAAGTGAAAGTAATGGTTTTGACTGGGATTTGAACTCGCGTAACACGATTTCACAACCTGAGCTTCTACCAATGCCCCACCGTCGCTGCCTAACTTCCAAGATGACTAATTGATTCAGATTGATTCATAATATTTACTAATTATAGTAAATATTATGAATCAATCTGAATCAATTAGTCATGTGCATGCATGACTGACTGCATGACCGAAATAAAAACAACAACAGTCTCCCATATTCTATTTCGTTTATCCGTCTCTTTTCTGTTTTTCCTTTTATTTTTTTTTGCAGCTGTAAAGATGTCCATAATTTTCGGCTTCATTCATCAGCCTATTTTTTTCTTTCCCTCTAATCAAATAAACCCTATCATAGTCAGTGAAATTACATAAAATAAAATTTTTGATTGCATTGAAAATTAAGTAAGGGAGGTAATAACGCAATAACTTTTGCTCTCGCAGTATTGTAGTTATTCCCCTTAAATTTTAAATCTACAAATTCTAATCAAATGTTTTATTTTTATCTTTACAAATAAAAACATTTTGTGAGGCAATGAAGCTATTTTATTTAAAGTTTTCTTCTTAAAAAATGGGAAAACAAACACACATATACTTGTAATGAATTCATAATGATAATGTTTTAAAAAAATGCCTTTTTTTGTCTCTTCCACTGACTGGTTTCTTGCAGTAATGCTAATTATCTCCCCTTAAATTTAGAATTCAATTTTGCTTTTTTCTATGTAATTTCACTGACTATGATAGGGTTTATTTGATTAGAGGGAAAGGAAAAAAATAAGCTGATGAATGAAACCGAAACTTATGGACATCTTTACAGTTGCAACTGGAATCTAATCTAAAATTGGTTTTTAGCGGCTTCTTGAAAAATTAGTGAATTCGACAGATAAATATGTCTTCTGTGTTTTCTTGCCTTTAACGATGTATGACCAGTCCACCAGTCATAATTGGATTCAAATAAAAAAGGAACAGAAAATGCTACGTTTTTGTTGAATAAAAATGCAGCAAAAAACTTATCGTCATCAAAATTATATAAGGAGTTTCAATTACAAAAACATCACTTAAACACTTGAAAAAAAGGGTTGATCACTTTTGATTGCTTTTAATGTAAGTATGCTTTTAGCATCGAAAACATGTTTAGAAATTAAAATAGGTTCTGATGAATTCTCATGAAATTTCCTAATTAATTTACATTAAAAAACGTCATTCTTAAAATTACGCTCCGTTTAAATTTTTTTTTTAAAGCGTTTTAGTTTTAATCAGCCGGTCAGAAATCAGTCTGTAGGTCACTTCACTTGTTAATTAGCAGAAAATGTAAATATATTTAACACTTAGAAAAGTATTACCAAGTGGAGAGAGGTTTTGCCATGGAGGAGGGTGTTCTGCATTTGAAGTGAAATAAAAGAAACCCTCCTCCCTGAAAGAAGTTGATAGACGGACGTGATCCCAACTGGAACGCTCTTTAACCGATTTCTAGTAGTCCCCCCCGGGCCCGTTAGTTTCGTCCTTGAAATTCTCAATCGCAGGGATTTGGGATCAGAAAGATTCTTGCAGAGACACTTCTTGGTGATATAACTTAAGAACAACTGGGAGAATCAAATATCTTTGTTTCTTCTTCTATATCAATTGGAGGAGAGCGGGTGCGCCGCCGCCACCGCCACCGCTCTTGATTCATATTTCATTTTGCAGATTTGCTGAAAATACCTAAGGAAATTAACAGATGATACATGGATGTAAATATATCAACTTTGTAATTAATATGTTAAACAGACTGAACTTTTTGTGGTAACTGTGTTTTCAGTTCTATGTATTTGAGGTATAGTATACAAAGGTGATATCACCCACCTAAAATTGGGGATAAAATAATATTGGAAAGCAGTGGTAAAGAAAATATAAAAGTCTGTTATGATTGACAATTGCTAAAGTGAAAACATCTGCTTTTATAGGATCAAGGTAAAGAAGAATGATATCTGAAGAAGACACCCCCCCCATTAGTCCTAAAGATCTCTTAGGTAAACCAAGCATAAACTCGAATACCATATGTGAATCTATAATTATGAATGTTAAAATTAAAAAATATACAATAAAATGGGAAAGTCACTTAGGATCCTCGGACTTTGGAATCGCTGTTCGCGATTTAAAATCCCTGTCGTTTTGTCTGGTTCTCACACGGACTAATATCCTTGGAGAAGGTAGACCGCTAATTTTTCTCTGTTAAATAGGGATCTCCTTAATTGAGATATAATCCAGTTAAAAACCTTTTGTGCATTTGAAATTCCCATAAGACACACCATATGAATTCCTGTTTATTCAATTAATGAGCTGGCTCAATTTCAACAGGTCATTATGTCTTCTTTCACTCGCTTTCATACACACAATAATAAAGCATGAGAGTAGAAATCCCTCAGTAATTGATCAGAACATAAATAGAAATTACATACAACTCCAAACGACTTTGCTAATTTTTGGTCGCTTGATTTATAGGGTATTCGGGATTTATAGGGTATTCGGGATTTATAGGGTATTCGGGATTTATAGGGTATTCGGATATGCAAGGACAAATTCGATTTGGTTTTCTGCTGGAAAATAGCTGCAAAGGAGTCAAAAATTCTATCAATATATTTTGAAAGATTTTATCAAATGTTTTGATTATTTTAATCCTACTTTTTTCCCCCTAAATCGAGCATATTTTCTCATTTCAATCTATTATCAGAAATTTTCAAAAAATCATGTTATGAATTCTGTTTAACTCTTTATAAGAGTTTGTTAGATTCTAAAACTACATTGATTTGATGTAATTGGATATTTTATAAAAATAATGCCTAAAATATTATCAAACTTCTTTTCGTTTTTTTTTTTTTTCCTTTTTTACAACATCCATCTTTTTTTCTGATTTATTTCGTCAAATAGGAATCGTCCAAAACTACTTATCAATATCCTTTACATAACTTTGTCGAAGTTCTAGAAGGTTTTGTTCGGTTTTCCTTAAGGCAAGCTGTTATAAAATAAATTAAGTTATCTTTATTCTTTTTACATGTAACAGTTGGTATTTACTCCCTGAAATCTATTTTACGAATTTAACTTGTGTACACTGGACTGAATTACTTTAGGATCTAAAAAAAAAAAGAGTAAATTATGAATAAGTCATGATCATGTTTCTCATTTAAAACACTTTTTCTATTCTTTATATATGTAGATAAAACTAGCAATTTGGTGTGATTTCTTGAGTCTTTTTTATTAAAACTTAAAGAAAAATCCTTTTAACAAAAGGAAAAATATTCGTTTTTGTTTGTACCTTTTTGCTTCTTAAGTATTTTTGTTTGAACTGGCAAATACTTTAACTTTAGGATTCACTTTTACTAATCGTTTTCCATGGCGGCGGTCATTATTTTTGTTTATGTCTATACGTAACCTCAACCAGAACCCCAACCCTAAGCAGACCCGAATACCTAAGAAAATCAACATTAAATAGGTAAGATTTTACTTAATGCCGGATGCTTTTTTCAAATATATACCCACCCAACCCATCATTAGAGGGAGAATTTGTTAAATTTTAACAGTAAAACTGTGCGTGTTTGGTGCTGCTGGTGTGGGTGTGCGTCCGGACTATAAATCTTAAAAAGTAGCAAAAATTCGTTTCCATCAAATCATTCATATTTTTTTCTAACAAATTTTGAACAAGAAAAGAATATTTGAAAGAGAAATATTAAAACAGTATTCCGCGTTTGCGAGCAAAGAATTTGACGTCATCGATCGACTCTTCTGACTATTGTCTTCGCACCAAGTTTAAATGAAGGTCTATTTTTTTTATTTTATTTTATTTACTAGAGACGTATCAATAACTGAACATTCCCTACGGATCTAAATTTTTTTTGTGGGAGAGGAAGGGGGTTTGAAAGTTGTAAAGTCCAATCGATAAAAATCCGCTCACAAAATTCTATGAGGGTGTGAGGAGGAGAGTCACAAGTAAACACATCCGCCCAAATAGTTTTGAAATTTATCCCAACAAATATTAAAATCAGAACAAATGTGGCCCAATGTGCAAAGAATGAAAAGCACCGAAATTGGTAACATTGCATACAGAGTGGAAACATTCTTTCAATTCCTTTATCACAGTTACTACGTAAACAATCGCTATTTCACATGTTAACAGTTTTAAATTAGCCGCAGAACTTTTTTTCACAAATAAACAATACTTTAAAAAAAAAAAAACAATAAACACGTTTTTAAACAATATAAATAAAACTTTAAAAAAAACAGAACTGTTTTTTCTATTTTAGACAATTAAGATAAAACATTTTTAACTGCAATTTAGCCCGAAAGAAACTCACTCAGAGCTCCTCAGGCTTTAACTTTGCCACACACACACTGTGTGGGTGTGCACGTGCACGTCACGTTCCATAAATATTCAAATCGGTATTTATGCATTATTTCTGGGGCAATTTAGATGTTTTAAAAAATGGAATGGATTTTTTTTTATTTAAAATGTAATCACGTTATTTAATCACTGGTTAAGGAACTCTTTCATGTGACAGACATTCAGAGTATTTTTCGACTGTCCGCAACCAGCAACCTTGCCAAACTTTATTTAGCTTAAAACGAAAATAATTTATTTCCTTTTTTTAACTGTTAAAGACTTCAACAGGTTTTTTAAAAAAAGTTACAGTGAAATGTATAATTCTGGAGTAATGAGTTCCAATAAACTTTTTTTTTTAATGTTGACCAAATTTAGGGTTTCAATTGGTTTAGGGTTGATATCCTTAAGGGGGCTCTCAAGGTTCAACAACATCTTTTAAAAAGTTTAATGTTGGAACTTATTACGCTAGGATTACAATTCTTTGGATTACAAGAATTTTTTAAACATAAAAAAAAACTTTTTCGGGGTTAATTTTTGTTAAATTTCATTTAAGATTTTAATGACACTCAAAGACAGTTTCATCTTTTTTTCCTAAAATAGGATAACTTTTTTTTTCTTTACTTCATGAAAATTTACAACAAAATATAATGTTTTTATAAGAGAAAATAATAAATTTTACAAACAGCTTGGTTTTAATTTGTAGATTGCTTCATGTTTTTTTGTTTTTTTTAATACATTCATTTTTTTTTCCGTTTTGTTTTGAATTCTGGCTGGAATAAATATGGCTGGATTTTTTTCATAATTCGAAGTTAGGGATTGTAATGAAATGTTTTTATCATTGATTTCAATAGAAGGCGGAAATTGTAAACTTGTACAAGTTTTTGTTATATTGAAGAGAAATATGGATCAGTTAGAAATTTCATGGTTTGATGTTTTGTTGTTAAGAGAAAAGTTTTTTTAGAGGCATATCAGGATTTTTGTTCGTTAGTTTCTTTTGTTTTTCAACAGATGGAAAAAAAGATACATTTTTTACCAATTATGTTCTTTTTGGTCTTTCTCTGTTTTAATATATCGGAAAGGTACAAGGCCATCAAAATAAAACGACAGATGAAACGAACCAAATCTTTTTTTCTAAGCAGGAAGAGAGTTTTCTCTTCTCTTCTCAGCTGGTTGTTGTTTTTGTTGAGTTGTTACATTAAGATGGTCGTTTGTTCATACTAAGTTCCGTCTCCGGGCGTAATAACCTAAACATGCACATGTTCCGAGAATGCTGATCACTAATCCGAGTACAAGAGCCAAAACATCACCGGCATCAAAGGCCGAAACCCCGGGGACCAAAAAAGCGACGAGAAAAAGTGTTGAAAGAAACACGAAGCTCATAAGATCGGCCATGTTTGAACAACTAACCACGTGACTGGAGAGTGAGAGCAAAGCGAGTTAAGAAGAAGAAATGGAGTTAACAGAATAAATGGGAGAGCAACAATGGAAGGAGTAGCAAACTTGTCACATGTTGATGATGGCTACTACTCCTCATACAACAGCAGCTCGGCCGCACAGACACACTGGCTACTGCTGCTGGGCTCACTTAAACGCCCATTATTATTTCTTTTTATTTTATTTCTAAACTTAAAAACTTTATTCGATCACAAAACAATTTTATTGCGCAGTTCAGTTGTAAGTAAGCCTTTGAACGAAAACAATTTAATTCGTTAGCATTGGAAGTTTTCTTAAATTATTTGTTTAGTTTCTAAATAAAAAATATTGTTTGAGTTGACAATTTTAGGTTACATCGGCACTTGTTATTAACCCGTCTCTAAAAGAGAGGGGTTTTGGGGTGAGGGTTTAAAAAAATAGGGCAGATGTGTCATTTAGTGCCCGATAATCAGCGGCATATTTTAAAGAAACACACCGACGCTGTCAAAACGGTGTATAACAAATATGTCTCTTTTAAAAGAATATTTTCTGTCAAATTTCGAGCTGTTTCTGTTTTATCCAAAAATATTTCTGTGGAGAAATAATTTAGAAACTAAATCTTTTAAATAATTTTATTGATTGTATTCCTGAAATATATCGTCTTTACTGAAAGAATATCATTAAAAAAATACAAACTTTGGCGAAAATTATTTAAGTTTTGAATGTGGCAAGTGTATTGTGCCACTGTGTGTCCGTGCCAGTGCCACCACGCCACTGTGCCACCGTGTACTTTAACCAATTTAACTATCAGCTAAATCATCAGATCTGACCATGTTTTCAGATCTACTGAGTTTTAGTGTCCAAGTAAAGATTCTTATAATTTAAATAACACAGTCTCATTTTGCTTGGTCACTAGTTAGATGGGCGACCTTTTAAGAATATCAGGTACTAGTGTACTGTACTAGGGCAAGTAACAAACCTGCAATCGGTGCCCCTGCTACAACTTTCAAGGAAACCAATTGTTACACTACGCACATCACTGTGCTATACAATATGATGATGATTTGTCCAAAATCATCCCGAGTGTACTACAGACAGTGTTTAAATTCAAAACAGACAAATATCCTCAGAATTTTCTAGAAATGCTAATAATTATACACTGAAATGTATATTTTCTATTATTATTAAAGTGGTTATTATTAGTCTTTATCTGCCCACACATATTAAAGGAAATAGCTGTTGGTTATATGTTACTAAACATTTAAAAAGAAAATAAAACACTATTGTATGTTATAAAATATCTTAATTTCTTCTTTTTTTTTGTTTCATCTTTTATAATTGCTGCATATAATTATAAACAAAGGTTTTCATGTGATGCATTTTTTTCATTCATTTATAATGGCCTACTTTAAAACTCACAATGAAGCAGATTTATACGATATTGCCTGGGAAAAAAAGACTTTATAGCCTAAGGATATTAAATAAATTTTCTTTTTTTAATAAAAACAATGACTTTTAACTAAAAATTACAATTAACAGAGTAGAATCATAGGTCATTCTATATATATGAACATGATTTTAATATACTTAATTTTGAATGGTAATATTGCAAAGTCATCCAATGAGTAAAATATAACTTAATTTTTTTAGTTCCTCATACTCATCCTAATACAATAAGCCCAACACTATGTTGAATTAAACGTTTTTACTCCTATTCATAAAGAAGTTACAAGGCAAAACGTAAGCCATTTGAAGAATTATTCAATATTGGTATCAAATTGAGAAAGACAACTTCGAGCACAATATAAATAACTTATAGCCTAAAACCTTTTGAACTTATCAAAATTACCAAGTAGTCACTCAGAGCCATTAATTTAGAGGAACATGTTTTCAGGGCTGATATATTGGTGTCTTAGAGTCAAAAAGATTAAATCAGCAGAAATTATCACTGAAAATTTTGTGAACAATGTTAGCGGGTTAGTTGGTTGGCTTTGTTCAATGACACATCAGTCATCCAATGACATACACTGTTTGAATAACACAATTGCGTTAGTTAACTAACATTAGTTAATATATTCACTAGTTAACTAATATTAGTTAACTAATAGCAGGAGGAAATTAGTAGTGCATAACTTTACTAAAAGAATTATGGAAATGTAAAAAGGCAACATGGACTTGAACTCACATAATATGATTCCAAATTCCAAGTACTTATCCTTCGCACAAGGACAAGTTTTTTCCAAAATATGAAATTAGCAAATTAAGATGGATTTCCAGAAGCTCTGAATATTGATGAAAAATTATTAGCCAAGACTCATTCCATAAACAGTAACTTAATAATATTTTAATTTATGATAAATATATTTTTTGCTATTTCACAATTCCAAAAATACTTCCAAGTTTAACGTCAAGGCTCCAGAGCTTATCACGTAATATTAAATGACATTGAAAGATGAAGATAAAAGTTTGAATAAAGAAAATCATAAAACTCATCTCATAAATTCAGAGCAAAACATTTACATTTGTTGTTGAATTATAAAAATAAATTTTATTTTTTAATATAAAATAAATCTAATAAAATTTGTCTCTTTTAGAACATTTAATGGGAAATACGGTAGCATTGGGCATGGATGGAGTCTTCACTGTGAACTGGGCTTCTCCTCCAAAATTATGACAAGCTGCACCTGAAAGAGAAAAATATTTAATTAATCAAATAAGAAATAAAATCTTTATCCAACCAAATAATAAAGGGTGTCCAAAAAGTTGCTGTGCAGTAAAAAATAATATCAATGCTAATGAAGGACATTTCCAGCATTTCCTTTAAGATAAGCTGTAATACTGTAAATAAATAAACCTATTTATAGATAAAAATTGTATTATGTAAATGTTTTATAATAAATTTTACTGTTTATTAATTTATCTAGATTTCTATCTAGTGTACAGTAACTTTTTGAACACCTGTAAATTATTGGCCATTACTTTTAATTTTTAAGGAAGTTTTGTCTTATTTTCGGGATTTAAGAAAAGGCAGAGTG
Source organism: Idiosepius hallami (assembly GCA_034780655.1). Lineage (NCBI taxonomy): Eukaryota > Metazoa > Mollusca > Cephalopoda > Idiosepiidae > Idiosepius > Idiosepius hallami. Next base: position 14,192 of record JAUZSX010007297.1, read on the forward strand.
TCTACCCTTTCTGCCCATAAGGGTGGACATTAGATAACTCTGTCTATTTTTATCAGGTTCTATTTCAATCCATCTTGAGTTTTTTGGGTTTTTTTTTTGGAGGGGTGCTGTTTCTAACTCCAACCAGGATTCAATCTGATGTCTCTGTTACTAACAACTTATGGAAACCAATACCTAATACTATTTCACTATGCATCTTGATAGAATAAAGAGTTAGTTCTGAGAAAGATCTTCAGTTTAAGTTGAAGATTCCTAATTGAATAATACTTGAAGAGGATGAATTAACACATAAGCCAAAACATTGTAAATATAGCAATGAAAATGAAAATAGAAGTTCAAATAATAAAAATATTAATCAAAATTCATTTCATAAAGTGAGGCAAGCAAAAAAAGACTTGACTGGCTTAGAGTTCAGAAAAGCTTAAAATGCAACAGAAATTGTGGAATGTTTAGGAATTTGTTAGGGAAAAAAAATCCAAACTAATTCTCTTACCATATTGTCCAGAAATAGAAGCTGCAACAATGGCACCACTGAAGTCTGGGAACTTTTTGATTATTGGTTTTAAAGCATGGCGAGCAGCTTCATCAGGTGTTAACCCACTTAGCATTAATTGAACAGCATGAAAACTATTAAAAGAAAAAAAGAAATAAATACAGTAATTGACCAAATTATTTTTATTTAACTTTTATAAAGTTGAAAAACAAAACTGCCATTAAATCTTTTGAAACACTCATTCTTTTAATTTGTATACTAATATATCAGTTCATGTAGTTAAGTAGATAAATTAGCCAAAAAGGGTTCACATAGAAACATAATAAATATTAAATTTTCATGTTGAGATCGAAACAGAAAAATAAAGAATCACACCAGAAGAAAGTAACAAGCAGTGTAAAGTATATAAACCCAAATAAACATCATGAAAATCAAAAACATAACAGTACAGTAATAAAAAAAAAATAGAAAATATTGTTTTGTTTATGATCAGAATTATACCTATCAAATTAACACATTTACACCCAATTAAAGCTGAAGAAGTGCCCAAATGCACATTCTGCAACCAACAAATTGTGACAAAACACATTTTAATGGAATGTCATAAATTGTCCTAGCACGAAAGTGATGGGCACAAAATGTTCAAAATGTATATAAAATAACAATAACAAAAAAATAATTAAACAAAAAAAAAAAATGAAAATCATATTGTTATTATTATAAGCTTTACTTTTGTATGCTAGGACATAATTCTGCCTCTACTAAATTACGGTCCTTTTTAGAGTTTCAACTCTATTTTTCTCATTATCTATTGAATATTTCTTAAGTAAACCTATATGAAATAAGTTCCTTTTTTTATTCTAAATATTTTTTTTTATTTTGGAAGCAATTTAAAACTAATTAATTTGAAAAAGTTATTTTAAAGTTTTTGTCCCAAAAAAGTGTCAAAAAATTATTAAGATCGATAAAGTCAATAGAGAGTTGGAGGTAGAGGTAATGGTGAGAGGAGATTAAAAGATCCTATATAGGTGGGTATAGGAGTGTTAATATACTATATATAAAGAGGGTAAAAATCTGACTAAAAACATTACAATAAAATAAAAAAAAACTTTGAAAACAATTAAAAAATTGAATGGAAACTATTTTAAAAACAATTAGAACTAAAAATACTACTTAAAAACAAGAAGTTTGAAGGCAAAAAACTTTGAAAGTAATTAAAAGTTTGCAGATAAAGGTTTCTTATTTGACCAATAAACTAACTTTCAAAGATCAAACGGGGTTTAAAAAGAAAAAAAAATGTTTCTGGCTTTAAATGACCTTTTAGAAGTTAATAGACCATAAGACACAAACAAACACTGGTATAACTTCTGCAATAAAAATACTTTTTATCAGCAATTCTATTTTATCTTTATCTAAAAAAACAAAAAAAATAGTAAAGAAGCCAATAAAATCATTGCTATATAAATTAAGCAACTTACTTATAGTAATATATACTTATATATACTTATAGTAATATATACTTATAGTCATATATACTAGTATTGACCACTTAGTACGAGTAACCAATTATTCTAATCATACAATTTTTCACAAGACATTTTCTTATATTTAAAAAGAAAAAAAACAAGCTTCATAATACTTACCTAGGCACAAACCGCATCATGATATCTCCATCACCAGTTCCGACAGCTCCACCTATATCATTGTCTACATAAGCACCTGAACCAATGATTGGTGAATCACCAACTCTCCTATGTTTGAATAAAAAAAATGATTTAGAAAAAAATAATAAAAAAAAAGAAATAAAAGTAAAATAATAGTATTATCCTAATCTTTATTTCTAACAAAATGTTTTAATCAACTTGTCAAAATTTAGCTTAGTAACAGCCAAAGTCGGTTCACAAAAAAAAAAGGGTGAAACATAACACAGTTACCAGAAACCTGAAATCACAAATTTACAAGTACATCAAGAGAGAAAAAGAAGAAAGACAACCTGAAATAATTATAAACTTTATTAAGAGAAAAGAGAAAAAAATAAAGTGAGGAGGAAGGAAAAATAAAAAATACAAATATTAAAGTTCATTTGTTCAACTGAAAATATCCTTTGGATAAAATTTTAGATAAGTTCCATTACCAGTTCAGAGAGAAAGTGAAAGAAATAGAAAGAAAGCAGAAAAAAGAGAAAAAATTGACTTACTGTTTGAAAAAAAAAATAGATTTAGTAATTTTTTTAGTAGCAACTTACTATGAGTAACCAATGTTTTTTTTTTAGTTGCTTCCCTTGGACTTAAATACATTTATGACATAAGCAATCTAAGCATTTTATAACTTGTAGATCATCAGAAGTGGAAATTCAACTAGGAATGAGACTCTATCTGCACTGATTTAAAGGTTATTCTTATTATCTATTCTCTCCTTTCCAAATCAAACTTTTTTTTAATATAGAAAAGTTATATAACTGTTATTACTAGGCATATTGCCATAGTTTTGTAAGTACAGATAGTTTGATTTTATTCTGAATAACATGATAAACACGTATTTATTCATCTAAATACTAACTACATGACTTGTATAAAAATGACCAAAGAGAAAACAAGAAAGTAAAATAATAGAAAAATAGAAAAGTGATCTAAAAATAGTGACCTTCAAGAAATAGCAAAAGATTTTGGTTTCAATGTTTATTCACTGTTTAATTACTGAATTCATTTTAATGTAAAACAAAATAAATTTTAAACAGTTACTTGTTTTCTAATTTTAATATTAAAACTTATCAATTAATCTATAGCTGAGGGTAATGAGAAAACTCATGAATTTACAAATCTTGAAATAAACTAACCAGGATGTAATCATCAATTTGTGACTAGATTAACTCCTATCACCATTCCCTGCAACACAAACCCAAGAAAATAAAAATCGAACCAAAGTTTTTTTTTATGTTTTACTTTTTTTAAAACTAATTTGAAACAATAAGATCAAATCGTGTTGTGTAACACCTATATTATACAAAGGCAATACATACCCAGGTACTTTGTGGTTCATCCCATTTGTGCTTGTTCCTCCAGCAATGTTACCATTCTTATCAATCACCAGCATCCCAATTGTATCATGATTATCCTTTGTAATACTTTTACTTAAAGATGAACGTGAGTTAAGTTTGGCTTTTGCATTTGGTTTGTAGGGACCACAATTTTTTGTATGATCTGGGAAAACATTCTGTAATTTAAAATAATATGTATTCTATTACATCATATAAAAATATTTGTTTTCATTGGTTAATAAAACTATTTGAATCATCAATTGTAACATTGTTCTATATTCTTAATGCTAAATTAGAGACACTAATTTTATCTTAAGCTAATAACAACTTGTTTCAATTTAGAGTAGGCCAAACTTTTGTTTCCCTAAAATACTTTTAAACTTCTTTACTTGAATTTTGGATTATAAAATTCTAAAGAAATTACCAAATCTACAGATATTGCAGTATTCTTTATGTTAATAAAATTAGAAATACAAAAATTAAGTTTGAACATGCAAAATACAAAAGTAAACTAAATAATATAATTTATTTACTACATCAAAACAAACTTAATGGTTGGGAATATCATTATTAAATAACTAACTATGATAAAATTTAATAGAATATGGAAAAACTATTTCAGTCAATGAAATATTCTTTATCCAACTTTTATATCATACCAAATGAAATTTGACAAAATATATAACCTGTCTATAATTTGGTTGGCATCTATTCTGCAACCAATCTTTCCAGACTTGCACGGATTCATTTGTGTGTAAATCAGTTATAGGGAATCCCATTTCCATAGCAAAAATCGTAGCTGGAAAAAAATATTTTAGGAATTCATTTAAAAACAAATCTCAATAAATAAAAAAGATTAAAGAAATTTGAAATCTTTTTTTTGTTTTAGTTTTTACCAAATTTTCTTTTATATTTTTAAAATTCTTCGTGTTTTTATAAAACTACCTTTCAGTCGCAAAACTTTTGAAATGTTGACATTATTTTAGGTAATTATAATTATTTTTTTTATTATTTTTCTGAGTATTTTTCTCACTGCGTGATTTTTTTCAGCTTTATTACTAACTGGAAAATTGATTTAATACTCTTTTAAGTCCGGGACCATCTATCATAAGTAAAACATTTAGGAATTAAATATGAGTTGTTCTAAATTCCTATTTCTTACATCATCCTAATTGATCAGAGAGGATTGCAAATTGCATTGTTATGATGACTAAAATCATGCATTCATGACCTGAAAGTTTCATCTCTCTGTTGCAGATATTGAAAGTGTGAGACTCTAAGAAAGCAATGAATGAATCAGGGGGGATTGCAAATTGCATTGTTATGACGACTAAGATCATGCATTCATGACCTGAAAGTTTCATCTCTCTGTTGCAGATATTGATGGTTTGAGAATGTAAAAAAGCAACTCTTGTCATGGACATGCATCAGGAACAGATGCATCACGTAAATCCTCATGAGGAAAAAATTAAACTCATCAAAATTCCTTGTAATCTGTTAAATGTTTATTAAGCTGATGTAATTGATGTTAGCACAGTTAAGAGATTGATTTGTCAAGTTTGGACTGACAACAGCCAGTGATCATTTTCTACTATCATTTCTGTTGATTAATATTAATATTTACCATCTTTTCCAACAAGCATTGTGTGTTGAGTGTAATCCATGACAGCTCTGGCCACTGAAATGGCACTTTTAACCTTTGCTAAATTTCCAACAGAGCCAACTCTATGACTAATTCTAAAAAAAGAAAAAAATCATTGTTTTCAATAGTAATTTATAGAAAAGCCTTAATGATCAATTTAATATTAGGCACAATGAATAGGAAGTTTTTGTTCTATAGCTGAACAAAAATGAAATTATGATTCTGTAGAATATATGAGTGTTGTTTCAAAAGTAATGCCTTGAAATTTTTTAATCTGTCCAAATGAATCAGAGGTGATTCTAAATTGTAAGGTTATAATGACTTAACTTATGCATTCATGGATATGCACCAGAAACAGAGATGCACCATTAAATCATTGATGAAGAAAAAATTGAACCAATCAAAATTAAAAAAATATGGATGACAAAGCTTCAGACACAAAAATAGACCAATTCATTCAATGCTGGCAAACGTACATAGAGAATATTTGTAACTAGGTAGAAAAATATGGTGATACTTCAGTCTTCATAGCTTTTAAACTTTAAAAAATAGTTATCATTACTTTTGGAACAACCCTCATAAAATCATGCATTTACATAATTGAAATATGTTAGAATAATTCTGCATACATATACATACTCATATATATAAATACATATATACATTTTCTTCATTTTCATTTATAGAAGATAGTATAAAGTTCTAATACACATCTTTAAATGTGTTATTCAAAATTTTAAAACAAATATGTAATTAAGAATTCTATTAAATATTCAGCTAATAAAAAATCATAGAATAAAGTATTTCAAAATACTTTATTATGATAAATGGATATCAGAAAGTTTGATATGCATAATAATGCTTTGTCTTGTTTTTTTTGTTTTTTTGTGTGTTTTATCTAATTTTTTTTCTACTTATGTTCCTGAATGTGAGTCAGATTTAGAAGTTATTAAAAAGATCTCTTTACCCATCCATAATCATAGCATCAAGAGTTGTTTCCCCTTTCTCATCAGGATGTCCTCCATAGCCAACACTGTCTCCACACAAACGTTGAATTTCACATACTGAACACCCCTTTTCAACTGCATCCAAATTTGAACCTCCTTCCCTGTAAATCACATTCCAAGCTAAAATGATAAACAAAAAATCAATCAATCATAATTGTCAAAAATGATAGTAATAATGTTTATTGTGTGCTATCACAAAGGCTGCTTTTATCAAAGAATATTATTATCACAGCCCTACTCATTAATCAAATATTTTTCAATTTTACTGGTTTTTTTTTAATTCTGTAAATTTTGCTAATAACGAAACAATCAATAGAAATGTTAACATCACAATATAGTCAAGTCAGTGTCAAGAATAAAAGCATAATGTGACAGCCCTAGTTATCGATTAAGAATAGTGTATACAAATGCGAATAGAAAAGTACTAATCGTTTATTAAATAGAGGGTTAGTCTCTAATTCATCAATATTCACTACAAGTTACTAATGCACACATCATAATACTGTAAATAGCTTTAATCTAAATAAAAATAACTTATGCTGTTGAAAAACTTACAAAAAATGAATGAAGAAATTGAGATCAGTAACGTATAACATGATTGGATAGAGCAAAAAACATGCTTTAAAATGATATACAACATGGCTATACATATCAGTGAATTATTTCAGATATCATACATGTAACAAGTGTGAGAAAAGGACTTTATTTTTGTACCAACCTAATAAATACAAAAATTAAACAAAAATAGAACTTTTAAAAAAAAAATAATCTCCAAAAATTCACTGTAAAATTTCCCTTTTTTCCTTTATTTTATTATCAAAATAACACTACTTATTTTGAAAATCTTTTGATTCTGTCGAAGAAAATGATTCATTTGCTTTATTCTGCACATACCATGGAATGACTTTAAATGGGGAAAAGAGAATTAACAAAGAAAATCTTCAACCTTTAAAGAAAGACAAAAAATTACTTACCTTTCTCTGTTGCTTCCTTAAAAGGCCAAGTATTAATGACAAGAGGAAGACTGGGAGATTTAAAAGTAGTTGTAGCACTGCTACTAATACCAAAAGCTACCAATATAATTGAGATGTGTAAAGTATTCATGCTAATCACTGACAAAATAAGCAGAAAAATGGGAGACATCATATTTAAACTTGACTCTGGAAAAAAATTGAAATAAACAAAATGAAATAAACAAAAAGAGATTCAAAACACATTGAAATAATGAAATTTGATATAAAATGGAATTTTGAACCATGAAGTTGAAAGATATATCAAGTTAGATAAGGTAATATAAGTGGCAACAAACCTGCCTGACAAAGGTCAAAGAATTGTAAGAAAAATAAAATAAACAAAGAAAAAACACCATCAAATAAATCGATTTTAAATGATGAAAACTTTTTATTAAGTTTCAAGTTACAGTCACAAAATTAAAAGTACACAACTCTAGTTATCTTCTTCATTAAGTTCAGTCTATGGGAGCTCTTCTTGACCAATCTTAGCCCAAAACACAAGGTGTAACCACTTTCCACACCTTAATTAGTGGCACATGTTCCTTGACTCTTTCTGATTGTTTGAGCTTTTCTTCACAAGTTTTCTCCTTTGGTATCCCAATTTTAGGAAAAAAGACCCACGGAAAAAAGACCAACGGGTAAAAGGCCAGATTTTGCTATCTAGGAAAAAAGACCAGATTACAAAAGATCCGGGTAAATACGGTCAGATTTCGCTCGTTAGGGTCATTTTTTTTTTGGGGGGGGGGGGGGGGGAA
>JAUZSX010007405.1:0-15000 GCA_034780655.1 Idiosepius hallami
TATATTCATTTTTTTATTCTTTAAATAGATTTTTCATCACTTCTATCATTGAATTAATCCATCGCTTTTTCTTTTATTTTTTAGTCGATTAAAAATATTTCAAAAAAACTTTTATTCCTTGGTTCATACTGCAACACCCGAAGATATCATTTTAGTTTCTATAACGAGATAATGGACAGACGACTGTACAACGCGAACATGGATAAACATGGTTTTGGATTAGAATTTTACTTTTTATTATGTAAAATACCAACAAAGACTTACAAGCTTTACTTACCTTTAGCATTGTTTTAATTTATATTCTCTTTTAGCTTATGGGATTCTCATCTTCCCAAAGCAATCAAAAAAGATTGAGATTTGAAGTCGATTCTAATTGATCACGAACCTAATGCAGTCGCTCAATATTTTTTATTGCAAACGTAATTTGGATTTCACATTTTATTGATCAAATCAACAAAGCGGGTGGTTCTCTAATACGTAAGTATAAATCCCACTCGCCCTGTTATACCGACTAGGTGAGTAACACGCTTGAAAAAAAAGGGTGTATACCCTTATTCCTCTAGTTGCAGACTTCAACTAACTATTTGATAAAAAAAAAATGTCATCAAAAGAGATTGTTCAAAAAGTTATCGACAGAAGATATTGATATGCTATTAAACACAACCAACCAACCATTGTAAAGACACTATATAAAAATGTGAAGGCCCTTTTTTGTATAAAAGAAATAGTAATTTATAATTATTATGTTTTTACTTTAAAGGGAATTAACTCAAATAAATTCAAAGATCAGGAGGAAGACAATTACCATTATTACGATTGAATTAATGATACATTACTAATAAAATACTTAGATCTTTTTGTGTGTTTTCATCATCAAAATTAAAAGAAGGATAACATTGTATATTCATGTTCTGTTGAAATCTCTCTCCTATTAAAACCTTTTCTTTATTTAAAAGAGTACACACACAAACATATTCGCTTTAAAAGAGGCCAATTGTGCAATTCCATTTGTGAGGTTAATGCATTGCGATAGAAAAATGTCAGAAAGCACTTTAAGAGTTATTGATGTTTTCTTGATGTTTTTTTTTTTCTTAAATATGGTTTAGCCGGACATACTGGCAACAGTAGTATAAAATATTCATAATTATTGAATTTCAGATACAGACCATATATGATGTCATTGCAAAGTTGAATACTGTTAAGAATGTCGCCAGGATTTCTATTGAGAATCAAGTGTCAAACATTTTATAAAATGGAATTCTTGAACAATGAGATTCCAATGATAATTGGAATCTCATCGAATAGAATGGTCCCATATTTGGTCTGAAGACAAATAAACGTAAGGGGGTCGACGGCCATTTGCTTAGCATTGAAGAGTGTGTTCCACTTTAAGATGGATAACTATCCATCTTAAAGTGGAACACACTCTTCACTTCTAAATCTGGCAAAAACTATGAAATTCTCTTGAGGCACATAAATACAAACACACTCACACACACACACACACACACACACACACATGTATATGTGTGTATATTTAGATTTGTACATTTAGGCAGCATATTATCATTATCAATGCATATGTTATTAAATTGAATTCTTTTCTTATTCACATCTTTTTCCGGGTTCTTTCGCTTTCTTGCATTTTGCTTTTAACGACTTTTCAAGAACAAATTAATGAAAATAAAAAAGTATTTGAAATCTTAAGAAGAAAATATTCTTTTCAATCATACATGAATTAATTACGTTAAGACCAAAATGAAATATGCTTATCTCATAAAAATACTGTCGATCCGTTGAATACACAAACATTGAATCCTATAGTTTCTGTTGATATAACTAAATAAAAGTATGAAGTAAGGCCTACAATTAAGTAAAGTCTAAGCTTCAAATGCTGGCCAGATAATACTAAAATTGAATCACATTACCTTTTTTCATGAAAATAAAAATATAAAGAATTTATAAAAAGATAGGCCTACTTTACTAATAGATGCTATTTAATCTAAACCATTTCAAAATAAATCTAACATCCTTATAAATATTTTATACAATAGCAATAAACTAAATGATAATAATTAATTGGTCTGTATGAGCAGAAGGGGTGTTACAATAGACGACGTTAGGTTCCGTATAATAGAAATCATCGGAATTCGTTTCACTGTAATTGGTTGCATCAAATAGTATCTCAATTAAATCTATTTCGCTTCCTTTATGCTCAATAAAAGATTCTATAGATTCTGGGATATCAATGTGAGAAAATCTCTCAAATTTTCCACTATTATTATAAATATTAAAGGGTTAAGACAATTGACACACTCTAAAGAAAAAATACTTTGAGCTACGAAGAAGATGTATAGTTGGGGAAAAATTGAATAATGACATTTTTCTTTGAATATCAGATATAAAGGTCATCGATAGTGATTACTCTAGGCTCTCAACACGACATGACAGATTTTTGCACAGTTTACTTGGCTTAAAGACAGATACAAGAAATCTGGCCGTCTCACTGAAAGAAAAAGAAAAGAACTAAATAGTAGAACAATCTGACAGCTGGAAAATCTCATTATTCCTGCCAAATAACACTGGGTGTCCAGAATTCAGAAAGAAGGACATACAAAATATTATAAAATATACTCTTTAAGAATAATGTAAATAGCGGTCATAAGCACACAAAAAATAAATATGTTTCTAAAAAAATGTTTCCTAGCTTTAACGATGAGCCAAAGATATTAAACTAAGAGAATGAAATCGTCTCTAGCAACAATTATGACGTAACCGAAAACGGGAACAAATTATATGGCGCTTTCCCAACGATGTCTATCAGAGAAATATCTCTATAAGAAGATGTTTTATTTTAACCCTAACTCTAATCCTAACCCTATCCATATTCATATAAATAATGAATACATAGGAAACAAATAAATGGTTATCGTGATTTTATATGTATTAAATATTTCTCTTGACTCTATTCTATTATTCATATACAAACAGTTTTCTGCAGTTGAATTTATACGCATCTATGTATATGAATGTATAAGCATGAGTAGATTTGAAGAGATTTGAAGGATTTGTAAGCCAACTCATTAAATAATCAAATACAAATATTTGTATGTTAAAATTACGGATTTAAGGTTGTAACTCATTTTAAGAATCAATCATATCTGTACAGAATAGTTTTATCATAATTTATAAATTTATATTATTATATATGGGTATTCGATTGATAATGTCGGAATAACAATAACAATAATAATAATAATAATAGTGATGATGCTGATGATGATGATAATAATAATAATAATGATGATGATGATGATAATAATGATAATAATGATAATAATAATGATAATAATAATAATAATAATAGTAATAATAATAATAATAATAATAATAATAATCACTACCCCTACTCTTCATTATCTTTATTATCGTAATCGTCCGTAAAATACATTTAAATACATTATGGTGGTCATCAGTGATTTCGGGGTTTTCATTCATCAGATCAGCCTCGACAGTCACCCTTTAGATGTTATCTTATTCCACAGGACGGCACCGTGCTAAGATGTGCTACTAATCCAGTCAGAAACGATGTAAATTGTTTCCTGACTGTTCAGATCTTTTCAGTTTTATCCACTTTGAAGCCATCAGGGTTTCATTTGAAATTATCTTAATGGGTTTGTCTTTTGCGATTCCCACTATTTCTATTTTCTTAAAAAACAAAACCTTGCACCATGACTGGCCAGTGAAATCACGGCTTTCTACTTCAAACAAGTCGTATGTGACCTTCCAGTTGGAACCGTGGTAGTTGACCTTGACACGAAAATTAAAAACATGAACCATCTACCTATTAAAATGTCTTGCTTTTAATTCTTCAGGTGGACTAGCCACCCTCCGAATAAAGCTGGTGGAGAAATCAGTTTACTCACCAGTGACCCGATCATGTGGCAGTAGTACATCGTACCAGTAGCACATGACATGGCCTAATACTTAATAATAATGATGATAATAATGTAAAATATGGTGGTGATAATGATGATGAAGATGATGATGATGGTGGTGGGTGGTGGTGGTGGTGGTGGTGGTGGTAGTGTCGGTGATGATGATGATGATGATGATGATGATGATAATGATGATGATGATGATGATGATATAGCCCTGTTTAATATTTATAGATTATCTATGATAAGAGAAGATTGATGTTTTCTCCAAATATTTGAGAGTTGCTAAACAAAATTAAAAGTCATAACTGTATTTTTATTCATTTCGACAGCAAATGTTAGTTTTAATTATGATAGAAAAATACTCAGATCCCTTTTGTAGTAATGTTTAGCTTGCCCTTTTACTGAAGCTGTCAGTGAATTTCGATCTAATTCTATTAAAAGATAACGCATAGTTGCGTAAGACCAAGGTTATTCAGACTGTTCAGATGCGTCACAGAACACAATTCAGTGAATCTATCTGATCCGAATATCATTAAGAATGAGTGGAATAGGATTGAGTGATTGAGTCCATAAGAACCGTACACCAAAGTTATTCATCAGCTTCACCAATAAATGTACTTGTAGAAATAATCCAGTTTCCATTAGTTTTTAGCTAATAGGCTGAATTATGTTAAAAAATTATTTCTATTTAAAAGATTTGATTCTATTAATGCATATCTAAATAAAAAACGAAATTCTAATGAACATTATAATTTAAGAACCAGAGTTAAGTATAATTTAAGAGGGAATTTTGATGGTAGGGTTTTAAAAGAAGTAATAACCCCTACTATTCATGCAAGTATTATTGAAGAGAACCTTGATTCTCCTTTTCAAGATCTTTCTTTGCCTTTTCTCCTGTTTTCTAACAAGATTTTTTTGTGATGGAGTCCAAACTTCCTATATATTCCCAATATTTACCGAACGTTTTTGGTCTTCCTTGACCATCTTCAGGATAGTGGTTAATCAATCTTACTGAGTGATTTTTCTTTTTCGTGAATGGCAGCATATATTTTTAGAATGATGAAGAAATAAGACAAAGCAAAACTTGAATTTACTAGTTGATGAAAGAGAAATACTTATATACAAAGGAAATCCTTAATTTGAAGTTGTACTTTTTTATTATTTTTTATTTTTCTTTTTATCTAAATAATAGATTTTATTTGATTTTAAGTACTTAAAGTCTATCAAATGGCTATATCCACATATATTCATAAAACTTTGCCAAATGCTCTTAAACAGAATAGTATTGTCTAACTTTTGGAATGTACATAACATTCAATGTTTCTTCAATAAATCCCTAGATATGAACAATATGTAAATTTAAGCCTTTCACAAGGCCATTAATCCGAAAATATAAGTTTCGAAGCCACCCGGATTTGAACTTGCATATTATAATTCAAGAAGGCAAGCAATAAACCATAACACTATACAGACTTCCTCAAACTTTATTTTTAATTTACAATTATTCTGAACTTTTTTTTTGTTTTGTTTATCTCTAAACATCGTTTTATATGGTTTCCTAAACACTACTTTTCCGTTGTAATACCGATCTACACACTATGAGAACTACAGGAGAAGAAGAAGCAAAAGAAAAAAATGCGACTGGGATCGTTAAGCACATTTTATCTGCACCTTTTACAAATCTTCACGCCTCCCTAACCCGATCCCGAACTCATATCCATATGAGAATATTAATAATAGCCTTACAATAATTGTAATGAGTTGATAACAACGGTACTGAGAATCATTTATGCTTAATTTTATTATAATTAATAATCTTATTGTCAAAAAGTGAAATAAACCTGGAAGATGCTTGGCCATAAGACGAAACTTTAAAATTACACCAGATTTGGTGATGCAGAAATTTTAACCAAAAGATCCATTAACCGTCGGAATCATTGGAAATCTTTTCACATCTTCAGGAATATCATGTTCTCAGATGGTTCATTACTCGACTGGTACATCTCACCTGAGCGGAACAGTTGAGATTGACCAGATTTTAACTGCAAATAATAGAAATGCTCCAGCCATAGCTATCTTGAACTGAACTCTGCTGCTCACCTGTTGAAGTAGGAACTTGCCTCTCCGGAAGCCGATGACCGTTTTTGCTAGAATCCACGTTGGCTGAAGTCAAAAGTAGTCAAGGTATTGAAGAGTAGAAACTTACTAAGTAAAAACTAATAAATTGCACGCAGCAAAAAAAATATCGATTGATCTTTGGTTTTATTATCAATACAAATATTCGCAGATATTTTAACATCTTTATTTGATAATGTGTTATGTTAACAAAAGAACATCCCTTATGATAAGAATGCAACTATCATTTACTGTCATCATTATTGTTCATGCCTGTAGACAATTCATAGCAAATAATACGGAGATATATTGACGAGCTAGACTAAAATAAGCGATAGAAAAGAAGTAGAATTAAAATAGCTTCCATTTGGTTGTCGATTGGCTGTTTGTGTGAGTTATCTCATCGTGAAGACAAAAGGAATGTTAACCTTGGAGATGTACCAAAGAACTTTTCAAGTAAAACTGGGTTTGGCAATTTTGTTGGAATTTTATTCTTAAAAAAACTCTAACATTTTAGTGCTTAACAATAAGAGAAGCTCAGTAAGAGTATTGCTGAACTAAGAAATTAGAATGAGATTTAAAGTATTTTTAAGTTAACAAAAAATCACCCAAATGCAAAAGAATATTGATTAAATTCTGGATTGCTTCTATTTTTCTAATTTTCTCTTCATTTTTGTGTCTTCAATCTTTCTTAGTTTGTCTAATGGGGTTCGTTGCATCTACCTTTAGCTGCCCCAAGAAGACATGGCTCGTTAACTCGGGAGAGTATCTCATCCAGGTGAAGGGCAACACTGATTTCAAAAACCTAAAAAAAGGCCCTCCAGATTAAGGGTTGAGAACAAGTATGTCATGGAAGCAGCAAATATAAATTTGCTTTACACCCAAAGCACCACTGGGTGTAAAGGTTATTGAATGAATAAATGCTGCCTAAATATACATAAAAAAATCTGTGTATCTTTATTACTATTTTTTGAGAGGTTAATAATAAGAAACAAGTAAAAGGCATCAACTTCAAAATAATAACTCTCAATGTCTTAAGAGAATAGATTAAACTAACATGTAGAACTTATTTATACTAAGACGTTAAGAGCTCTTTGTATCTGAACGCATATGATGATGGAATTAAACAACAGATAGTAGAAAACATATCTAAACTAAAGTATGACTAATGTATAAATTAAATATATTTTCCAAAAACATAGTCTGAAGAGCTAAGTGCATTGAAATATTCTTACTCTATTTCATAATTTAGTTGGTGTGCATAAACACGTGTAAGGTTTCTAAATAATGGTTTCTATTCTCTCATAGATTCATATAAAGCCTCTTATTGCTCCCAGGGGTCACCATGCTCGTATTACAAGTGTTAATAACCATCCTGGTAATGGCTATGAAAGTGGTAATAATAGCAATATTATCAGCTCTTTTAATAACATTATGACCAAAAGTAAACTGACGATATTATGATCATTGATTTAAGCCTTGATTCAAAAAAGACAGCTTGTTTTTCCCTAGAGCCAGTTAATGATATCACATTAGCAACTGTGATAATTTACAAGTGAATCAGTTCCTCGGGGCATTTAGGGTATCAATATGTGTGTTTTATATTTGACTAATACCCCTGAGTTTCAGAAGTCCGATGTGCCTCTTCAGGTAATCCAGTTTGAACTGGTATACGTGCAGATTCCTTAGTTAGTCAAGAAACACCAATAGTCGTGTGTGCATGCTTGTGTGCGTGATGTGTATGTGTTTGCATGTGTGTGTATGTGAAAAATAGTAATGAGAAAAAATAGTTTGAGAATTTACTCGGTTGAGCACAGAAGCTTAACGAGGCCACATTGAATATTTATTATTCAAAATTTTTTGGAATATTTGAAATTATTTCGCGCAGTTGAGAAAAATATTTTTCAAAAGAATTTTAAAATAATTAAATAATTTTAAACGTATTTCCTGATTTTAAAGAATTTTTTAGAAAAATACGAAAAATTTCTGCGTAATGAAAACAATGTGTGGCTTTCAATTACTAGTCTTTTTTAATGTTTTTGTTTTTACTATTTCCCTTGTTTTATAAGTGTACCAATAGAAAGGGAGGAAATGTTTAATTATAAATAGGTTTGATGATTTAATCTTAAAGTTTATCTCAATAGGATTTGAACATTAAATTACTGAATTAGTTAAGGAAGGACTGCTTAGAATTCCTTGATAATGAAGAAGGAAGTACTTAATTATTATTATATCATAAAATTATTATATCATAAAACAGATAATAGTACGTAATCCATACACTGTACATGCATAAGCTTTTATAGAACTGTGAAAGGAATTTAAAAGCTCCTATATATCTCTTGTTTGGTCTTTACTTCAAGCAAACGAACATTTTTTTGTATTAATTCAGAAGGTACGCTGCTGTTAGGACTTCCTGAACAATAAAGTGCATGAGTAAAAAGGAAAAAAAACTTTTTATATGCAACTATTTCTACAATATCTTCATTTTTGTGCCATTCCCTTCAGTGGCATAATGGTTTTCCACCTCAAGAATTAAATGCCTCTATTCACTGTTATTAAAAATGTTCTTAATCAAGCATTGATTATGCCGAAAAATAAAAAGCAATCTCATCTATGCAAGTGTTAGAACTTTGTAGATGGTATGAAATTAAAATAAATAATAATATTAGTCACAGTTTCTTCAAATACAAATTTAAAAAAACACTTCCTTCAAACTTCAAGAATAAACTAGGTTGAAGGATCATTTTTCCTTTCCCATGCTTTATTTGTTTTATGTAACATAAAATACGAATGAAAAGAATTTGTCTTTAAAATAAAGAAAATATGTATTTAAAAAAACACATTTTCAATGTTGACAGGTCTGTCTGATTTAATAATTAGATGCATATGTGCAGTGTATGATAAAAGTCAGTAGACACCTTAAATTTCTTCAGATATATTTATAATTTTGTAAGTAAAAGATTGAAATAAGAATTAAACAAGATTTTGTGTCATTTTTCAAAGTCAGTTTTTTAAAAGAATTTTGTCTTCAAAATAGAGAAAATATATTTTTAAAAATACACATGTTTGCAGATATTTGACATCTTGTGTACCTTCAGGTTCTGCTTCAGAATTACCCAAAGATGTTCTATTGGGTTCAAATCTGGAGACATGCTTGGTCAGTCCATCACCTTTACCCTTGACCTTTTCAGTATATAAATGGTTGTCTTGGATCTTTGAGGTCATTGTCTGCTACCCTGTTTCTAAAGGGAAGGCATCTTGTTCTGTTGCAGTATTTCACCGTACATGTTGGATTTCATGCTTCCCTCAATTAAATATAACTCCTCAACACTTACAGCACTCATTTAGCTCCATACCATGACATTGACGATTGGCATGATCCTTACCTGGTCGCCGCCACACACGCTTAAAGACATCGGAATCAAACAAATTAATCTTCATCTCATCAGATTATAGGGTTAGTAGTTCAGTAATCCGAGGGTTTTGTTGACATGTTTTCAGCAAATCTTGGGCTTTCTTGTGTAACGCCTTCAGAAGAGGGGAGTGGAGTGACACACCAATTTAATGTAGGGGTGACACACCAATTTAATCTAATGGTTGTCCCTTGTTGTCCCTTGAGCAGATATTGTCCCTTATATATAAATATATAGATATAAATGTTGTCCCTTAAGCAGATATACTAAAATATTTGAAAAAATATTAGGAATGTATTTAATTGGAATTACAGCTATCCTATTAAGCCCATGACTTTTTTAATAACATTGGAAGCCCTGATGATAGATTATTAAATAAACCAAAGGATTATAAGGTAAGACAACAAATCATTCTTCTGAATATTTTTTTTCAAAATTTTTCCTATTGTCGTGATTTATTTTATTTTATTCTTTTTTTAAATATAAATATACAAAAGCATTTTCGTGCTTGTGCCAACTGATTCGTAGAATTGCAATCAGAAAAACACCTGGATAATCTCATATCTCGACTTAAGCTTAATCACAAATATTCACATTCCTTTACACGCTTTCGCATGTGTAGTAAGAGTTAAGATTTGTTTTCGATAATATCATAGAGAAGAATCACAGATATTCTTTGATAGTATTCAAGTTATAAAATAGCATCATCTCGGTTAGCTGTCCTAATTTCCAAGATTTTTAAGGAAATTATCCATTTCAACCAGGAAATGAAAGATTTTATAGCATAAGCCCTTTCAGCATTTATAAAACCCATTGGTTTAAATTGGCAGACATTTTTAGTGATTTTCATTTCTTTTCTTTCTGTAACTATTTAACTTCAACTTCATTGCTAGACTTCCTCTGTTTTCATTATTCCAACCACCGTCACCACCACCACTACCACCACCACCACCACCACCATCATCAATCAGCATTATCCTCCTCATCCTCTGCAAGTGTAGTAGTTCAATAATATTTCATTTTTGTTGATTTCCCGCTTTACTGGTCATATTTTTATAGATTCATTATGTGCTGCTTCTTTCATCATTTCATTCTCTTTTCTTTATCTATAGTTTTATATTTATATTGCCAATTTATATAAATAGACTGTTTTACTTCTGATATCGAAAAATGTAATTTCTTCTCATTTCCGACAATTCATTTTTTATACTAATTAGTATATGTCCATTTCTTGATATTTTCTAAAAGAAAAAATATGTCAGTAAATTATAATTATTAACAACTATAAATATATACAACAAGCAATATTCTTTAATAACCACCCTTTCTCAAAACAACTCTTAAAATAAATTTTTGTTAAGAACCCAAAGAAAAATATTGATTTCTTTTTTTCTGTTCAGTTTTAATGCTTTTTGAAGAAAAAAATAATTTTAATTTTAAAAATAAATAAATTTAATAGTTTTGAATAAATTGAACATATCCACCGTAGTATTCTGTTATAGCATTGTTACACGGGTCCATCGAAATAACGCAGATTATAGGGTCCATAAAAAGAAAACAAAATTATATATCAAATGAGGCATGAGCATCTATACATGGAATTTTAAAATGCTAGATCAGATCGTTGAATTATACTTATTAGTGTCGTCATAAATGGCTAGGATGATGCGCTACACGACTTTATTAAAACCATACCATTAATTTTATTTTTATTTTTTTGCTGGAAATGCAGCAGTGTCTTGTGAGACACTACAGCACTTGGTTAAATCTGAGTACACAGTAAATAATGCTGATCGCTGTTGCTTCTTACTGAGACTTGCCCCATCCCCTCTTACTATGTGTAAGACCCATGACTTGTGTGTTTTCAATCTGCATCGGGGATTTCTTTTTGGCCCTGTGTATTCTTAAACCACATACTTTTGGCACGTTTTCCTGCATCGGTACATAGAATCATAAGTCGTTTTAATGTTTGCTGAGGTCTTAGCATTAGTATCTGTCCTAACAGAATCTTATCATCTCTCTCTCCCAGAATCTCATGAGGGATGCTCGCTTTCTTTAATCTCTGTGTAGTTTGAAAGAGATGTTTGTACCCCTCAAACACTATGATAGCGTCTTTCCAACAGTCAATGAGTCTTTCCTCATTTGTCAACTAAACTGTTCTGGGTGTTACCGTTGATAACAGGTTTGGCATCGTTGAATTGCACTTAGTGCAGTCTCTGAACACGTTCATAGTGCTTTTACAATATTGGAAATTTCGGATTTTATCAACTTCTTCCGTGGTTTATTCGACCGGTTGATATTAGCATTTGGTCCATATACAAAGTATAATTTATTTTATTTACTTTGAAGAAACTCTATTTAAATTTTTTCTAATCTTGAGTTGTATGTTGTCATCAATTAGGGACTGTACAATTGGTTGTACTTAGGCAATTGGTAATACTTTCGAGGGACAACATAAAAGGTTTAAAATAGAGTAAACTCTTTACGTTTTGCCATGTTGGGTACTCAGATAATTATCTCCTCATTATCTTTCTTATTTAAATAAGAAGGATAAAACTCCAATCAAAATATTTAATAATGCTTGATTAAGATATTTTTATGTAAATTAATTCAATTCAATATTGTTTAAAATGGTAATATAAAA
Organism: Idiosepius hallami; assembly: GCA_034780655.1. Classification (NCBI taxonomy): domain Eukaryota; kingdom Metazoa; phylum Mollusca; class Cephalopoda; family Idiosepiidae; genus Idiosepius; species Idiosepius hallami. The sequence continues at coordinate 12,117 of JAUZSX010007405.1, forward strand.
TTCGCCATTTCAGATATTAGTTAAAAATCTATGCGTAGAAAAGGCGTTATCAACTGATATATGGTCTTTGCCATCTTTTATTTCATTCTTAAATATGCCTCTTAACTAGCAAGGATTATTTCATAACATAGCAGAAAATATCAGAGTCGTCTTATAAATGCCCCAGTCTATATACTATTTATAGAAAATAGAATAACAGTTTTTTCTAAATGAAAAAAATAATTTAAATCATAATTTTCTTACCATGCCACATGACTTTGTAACATTATTATCAACCCAAAAAAGGACCTGTAATACTATCTACAATCTAAAATTTTAAATCGGTGCAGTAGTTGTTGGATTATGCAATCCGTTAAAAAAAAAACTTAAAATTTGCATTAAGTACGACTGTAATTTATTTATTTTTTTTGTAATTTGATTTTTTTTTTTTCAAACAATTTCACCTTCAGTTATCTTATTCTTTTCACTGTTTATCTTTGGTGTGGATAGAAAAACGGAACGCTGGATATTTGGGTTGATTGCTTTTTTTCTGTTTCTTGTAGGCTAAAATTCACTACTTGTGTTTTGTTTCCCTAGAGCTTACAAGAAGCATGATAACGCACCGAGCGACAGAAGTTTATTTAATTGCCGATGTTTCCGGAAACAAGTCATAAATATCAACTTGTCTGATCTGTCTCACAATATTTCTATGTTCCTATAACGAACCAACTATAATTCAACAAAACAAACATTTCAGTAATGTGGCCAAATTTACAAACAGTTATGTTATGTTACAGTAAAATTAACCCAATTATATATATATATATATATATGTGTGTGTGTGTGTGTGTGTGTGTGTGTGTGTGTGTGTGTGTGTGTGTGTGTGTGTGTGTGTGTGTGTGTGTGTGTTTAAACCCTAATTTTCTTTCTTTCTCTTTCAATTGTTTTACCTAATCATCAACCATTTTTTCACTTTCTTTCTCTTTCTTTCTCAATCCAAATATATGTGTATACCTTCCCATAACACACACACTTGCCCCACCTCTCTCTCTCCCTCTCTCTCCCTCTCTCTCTCCCTCTCTCTCTCTCTCTCTCTCTGATCTTGAAATTAAGTTTCCTCCTATTTGAAATTAGAGGTGAACAGTAACATTTTGAACACAATGTAGTTTGGAAGGTCTATAGGACAATTAATAGGCAGTCAGATATCGGAATTACAATATGTGATTTTAAACCCCAGTCATTTTGTTTCTGTTTTCTTTTGGACAAATACCTTTGAGAAAGGTAAGAAGCTCTAAATTCCCTCCAGCTATGGGTTAAATATTAAATAATGCATATTGTGTCATTCATAAAAGCATGTGTGGACAAAGAGAATATTTCTCCAAAATCATTGTTTGCTGCATTAAATGACTTAAAAAAAAAAAAGTTGATAGTCCATAAAACAAGACAAACGTAACCGTCTCCCTCATCCTGTATATCTCTCTATCTATCTATCTATCTATCTATCTATCTCTCCCTTTCTCTCTCTCTCTCTCTCCCTTTCTCTCTCTCTCTCTCTCTCTCCCTTTCTCTCTCTCTCTCTCTCCCTTTATCTCTCTCTCTCTGGTTTGGAAATTATGTTTAATAATTGTGTTCAAAATTAGTGGTGCACAGTGACTTTCTGAACCCAATGTAGTTAATCTTTTTTTTTCTTTTTCTTTTTTTCTCTTTCATTTTAAATACCTTTTTTAAAAAAAAAAAATCCAAACAAACCTTTTGTATTTATGTAAATAATAAATAACTAAAAATGCCTTAATCTGCACAACACAACACAACAGACTCTCGCTGTAGTTGCAATAGTTTTAGTGTGATTTCATCAACTGATAATAAATATTATGGAAAAAAAAAAAAATTTTTTTTTTTTTTTTTTTCAAAAACTTTGTTTTTAGTTTTCATACTTTTTGAATTTATATAAAGAAAATTTTAAAATTAAATTTAAGGTTTATTAAGGCTATATGATGCGTTAGAGGTAGTAATCAGTTATAGTTCGGACCTATAACTCCATTATAAAAATAGTGGTCTTTTCTATAAAATATAAGGTTTATTAAATCTATATGATGCATTAGAGGTAGTAGTCAGTAATATTTCGGACCTATAACTCCATTATCAAACTAGTGGGGTTTTTTTTTGTACCTTCTCTCTGAGTTCTGGTGTTCTTGTGAGTCATTTTGTTATCTTTTATAATATAATTATTATATTATATTTATCATATTATTTTATTATATTTATTATATTTACTTGGTGAGCTCCCCCAAGTTTGGCACAAGGCCATTTTTATGTGCGGTGTTACCCTTCACCTAGATGAACTGCTCCCCCGAGCTAACGAGCCCCATCTGCCCGAGGCAGCTAAAGTGAAAGTAATGGTTTTAAGTAAGCAATGAAAGGTTTTCACATGGTTTGAGTGTCCTATGAGGTTTTGTGTGCCATGATAGAAGGTTTGGAGATGGTTTGAGTCCTCTATGAGATAAGGTTTGAAAAGGGTTTGTGTGTGCTGTAAAAAAACTTTGGAGTATGCTATAACAAGTTTAGAGTGTGCTATTAGAGAAGTTTGGAGATGATTTGATTGTGCTATGAGAAAAGGTTTGAAGATAGTTTACTTGTGCTATGGGAGGTTTAGAGATGGTTTGAGTGTGCTCTGAGACAGAGTTTGACGATGAATTAAGTTTGCTATGAGAGAAGGTTTGAAGTGTGCTATACGAGAAGGTTTGGGGATGGTTTGAGAGTGCTATGAGAGACGGTTTGGAGTGTGCTATGAAAGAAGGCTTTGAGATGGTTTGAGAGTGCTATGAGACAGAGTTTGACGTTGAGTTAAGTGTGCTATGAGAGAAGGTTTGAAGTGAGCCATAAGAGAAGGTTTGGGGATGGTTTG